>JAQFVV010008363.1:0-33132 GCA_028023455.1 Epiperipatus broadwayi
TTTTTCCTTTTTTAAATATTTTGGTTCCGGTCGTTAGCCCATGTCACTAGCTCAGTGGAATAGCAGAGATTTAATAAGATAATCTAAGAGCATATATATAAAAAAAGAATAAAATAAGCCACTGCCAGTAATTAACACACAAACATTTATTTATTTCACATATATATAAGATTTAAAATTATTTTAGTATTAGTTTTACATTTTAACATTTAACATTATTTTTAACTTTACCTTAGATTTTTGACTTTAATTTACATTTAATTACTATTATATTCTAATTTTACATTTTAATTAAGTTCGCACAGATAAATTTAGGAAAGCTTGTTTATAATGTTGAATATAGATCGGTTACATAGATTTCATGGTCAAAAACATTTCAAAGTAAACATAAACGATCAAAATACAAAATTATTGATTACTGACAATTGCGGAGGGAAATTTCTACGTAACCCAATAGTTTTCATCATAAGATACTTGCATTGTCACCAATAACTTAAAAGACATCCGAATAAATACATTTTAGATACCGTAAGGTATCATTATTTATCGAATGTCTATATATTTTGATCAAATATGGAAACGCAAAACATAGTTAACCAATAAACAATCCATGCAAGCGTCTATAAACAACTTAAATTTAATGCATTTTTATTTAGGATCGAGTATGAATAGACCACATAAATTTGCTTTTGAAAATAAACATTCTATCCCTATTTAACCTTAGGCTAAAATTCGTAGTCAAACTGGCATCAATTCATCTGATATATCGATGTATTCAATGTAATAAAATACGACAGCACAAAAGGTTAAAAGAAGAAATTGCCTCTTATGAGATAGGAATATTACATCTATCTCTAAAGAAGAGCAATAAAACCAAAAACTCCATAGAAAGGAACTGCGGTATCCGACTTATAATTCCTTCCATAGGCAAACGGAAGTGTGCGGCGTATGAAGCGATTCTGCCCGTAGCGAATCAATATTACATCTACTAATCACACCAATATATCCAATCCATTGACCCAATTTAACCACGAAACAAATAACCTAAAATTACCCTCCCCTAATATAACTTTACAAATCTATACAGCCATTCATGCCCGACTTAAGTTTAACATTTATATAATTTAACTTAACAGAAAACAGAAATCATAATAAAACTTAAAGAACAAAATTAAATAAATGGAAATGATTTTAAATAAATAAATAAAAAATACATCAAATAACATTATTAATAAATTAAGTTGGTCAGATAGGATAATATTGCAATCATTTAAATATGGAAAATTTTAATTTAATGTTCATTATTTATAAAGTTCTTACAGTTTAAAAAGTTCATCTTTATCCGTTGCTTGCCATGAACGTGAATTCCCACACCGTCCTAAGATTGGTATCCATTTAGCCGTTGTTTTATTTATTCATTCGGAGGTTTTTTTAGTTTAATTGGTCCTCAATGTAGGAAACGATAGTTCATTTCTTTTTCTTTCTTAGCAAAGCTGAAGGGATTGAATCGTGCGTCTTTTTTCAATCCCTTCTCCTTCACTTCCGCACTAACACATCTCTCTCACATCGTAATAATCATTCACTAGTCACTGATTAATAATTTCCAAATTTTCCTTTTATATTAATGTGAAGGATTGAATTTACATTACGTCACCGATGCGATGGTCCTTTCGCTGCGGTCCGATTCCATAGGGATTTCTTCTTATTTGCTAACAGTTTCTATTGTTTTCTTATCTGACCAGTGTTTTTACATTTAAATGCCGAAGGCTGGTTTACATTTAACTAATTAACAATCATTTCCATTTCTGATTAATTAACCTGTTTTCCAAATCAAAAATATATTTAAAGATAAATTTAAAGATATAATTTCATCTCCAAATCTTTTTAAAATTTAGTTTTAAAATACTTTTTCTTTAATAAAGTTTTATTTTAATAATTTTTCATTATCTGTGCGATTTAATTAATATATAAGAGTTTAAGACGATATTTAATTTCAATTTTTAATTCTTAAAGAAAATTTTTAAATGCGAACTTTTTAATTTACTTTCATGTTTAATAAATTTAAAAAAAAAAAAAACAATGTAACGAACGTCTATGCTCGTTACATATCAGTAAAGTTACTTAAAAAAAATGATCAAAAAAAAAAAAATTTTACTTAGGGTTAGTAATTACGGTACATGATTGACGAAGACATTTACAAAACATCCGGTTAATAATTTTACAAAAAGACTATATACAAAAAGAAAAAGAAAATGTTGACTATCGCTTTCCAAGGACCATTTACGTTCACCTCCTCCCGACCAGAGTTCTAACTTTTTTTTTTAATCCATTTTATTTTTACACACAGCATGACAAGCAAATTTTATAAATTATTTATTTAAATAAGGTTGCATTGAGATAAATATGTTTTAAGAAATAATGGGTTTAAACGTGTCTATTTGCCGCACAATTATAAACACCACCAACTTATTTATGACTGATTGAAATGCATACATAGGGTTACACTGAAGTAATTCCCAAAGGTACTCATCGTAAGGCACCACATTTCGATCATAAACTTTCGTGGCTGTGCGCACCTATACACATTAAAGTATAATTTATATTACAACAACAAAAAAACATATCAATCGCAACCTTTTGACTTTCTTTTTAACGAAATACAGTTTAGAATTATTTATACTTTCTCGTGTTTAATATATGTGCTATTTCTTTCTGCCAGTGCTTTTATCAGATTTAAAGTATACGACTTTATGTAAACAGATAAAAATATTTCATTTTGACAAAATTTGCTCAGGGTATTTGTGGTTTATTAAAGATCGGCCCCAGATTGGGAAAGCCAGTTGTATCGATCCGGAGAAAGCGACTTAATGTAAACTGCACTACAGGGCGCCATCTAGGCATTTGAACCTAGAAAAATTTATAAAGTAGGCAGATACGTAAGTCAAAAAAAAATAAAAATTTTTTTTCCTTTTTTAAATATTTTTGTTCCAGTCGTTAGCCCATGTCACTAGCTCAGTGGAATAGCAGAGATTTAATAAGATAATCTAAGAGCATATATATAAAAAAAGAATAAAATAAGCCACTGCCAGTAATTAACACACAAACATTTATTTATTTCACATATATATAAGATTTAAAATTATTTTAGTATTAGTTTTACATTTTAACATTTAACATTATTTTTAACTTTACCTTAGATTTTTGACTTTAATTTACATTTAATTACTATTATATTCTAATTTTACATTTTAATTAAGTTCGCACAGATAAATTTAGGAAAGCTTGTTTATAATGTTGAATATAGATCGGTTACATAGATTTCACGGTCAAAAACATTTCAAAGTAAACATAAACGATCAAAATACAAAATTATTGATTACTGACAATTGCGGAGGGAAATTTCTACGTAACCCAATAGTATTCATCATAAGATACTTGCATTGTCACCAATAACTTAAAAGACATCCGAATAAATACATTTTAGATACCGTAAGGTATCATTATTTATCGAATGTCTATATATTTTGATCAAATATGGAAACGCAAAACATAGTTAACCAATAAACAATCCATGCAAGCGTCTATAAACAACTTAAATTTAATGCATTTTTATTTAGGATCGAGTATGAATAGACCACATAAATTTGCTTTTGAAAATAAACATTCTATCCCTATTTAACCTTAGGCTAAAATTCGTAGTCAAACTGGCATCAATTCATCTGATATATCGATGTATTCAATGTAATAAAATACGACAGCACAAAAGGTTAAAAGAAGAAATTGCCTCTTATGAGATAGGAATATTACATCTATCTCTAAAGAAGAGCAATAAAACCAAAAACTCCATAGAAAGGAACTGCGGTATCCGACTTATAATTCCTTCCATAGGCAAACGGAAGTGTGCGGCGTATGAAGCGAATCTGCCCGTAGCGAATCAATATTACATCTACTAATCACACCAATATATCCAATCCATTGACCCAATTTAACCACGAAACAAATAACCTAAGATTACCCTCCCCTAATATAACTTTACAAATCTATACAGCCATTCACGCCCGACTTAAGTTTAACATTTATATAATTTAACTTAACGGAAAACAGAAATCATAATAAAACTTAAAGAACAAAATTAAATAAATGGAAATGATTTTAAATAAATAAATAAAAAATACATCAAATAATATTATTAATAAATTAAGTTGGTCAGATAGGATAATATTGCAATCATTTAAATATGGAAAATTTTAATTTAATGTTCATTATTTATAAAGTTCTTACGGTTTAAAAAGTTCATCTTTATCCGTTGCTTGCCATGAACGTGAATTCCCACGCCGTCCTAAGATTGGTATCCATTTAGCCGTTGTTTTATTTATTCATTCGGAGGTTTTTTTAGTTTAATTGGTCCTCAATGTAGGAAACGATAGTTCATTTCTTTTTCTTTCTTAGCAAAGCTGAAGGGATTGAATCGTGCGTCTTTTTTCAATCCCTTCTCCTTCACTTCCGCACTAACACATCTCTCTCACATCGTAATAATCATTCACTAGTCACTGATTAATAATTTCCAAATTTTCCTTTTATATTAATGTGAAGGATTGAATTTACATTACGTCACCGATGCGATGGTCCTTTCGCTGCGGTCCGATTCCATAGGGATTTCTTCTTATTTGCTAACAGTTTCTATTGTTTTCTTATCTGACCGGTGTTTTTACATTTAAATGCCGAAGGCTGGTTTACATTTAACTAATTAACAATCATTTCCATTTCTGATTAATTAACCTGTTTTCCAAATCAAAAATATATTTAAAGATAAATTTAAAGATATAATTTCATCTCCAAATCTTTTTAAAATTTAGTTTTAAAATACTTTTTCTTTAATAAAGTTTTATTTTAATAATTTTTCATTATCTGTGCGATTTAATTAATATATAAGAGTTTAAGATGATATTTAATTTCAATTTTTAATTCTTAAAGAAAATTTTTAAATGCGAACTTTTTAATTTACTTTCATGTTTAATAAATTTAAAAAAAAAAAACAATGTAACGAACATCTATGCTCGTTACAATATATATATATATATAATGGTCAGAAAAAAGTTCATTTTCATATATACAGGCTGATAATGTGGCTGAAAAAGGTAAGACAAAATGAATAACTGAAGTCTTAAAATAGATCACAATAAATTATAGAAGACCTAGAAAGAGATATCATTTGAAATATATCGATAATTAAAAAAAATTCTAGGGTGTTGTGGAGAGATTAGGGACAGATGAACTGGATTAATCTTGAAGAAGTCTTCATCCTAAAGTGGAATGATAATGGATAAATATATATGATAAAATATGATTTGTCATTAATACTGAGATTTTCAATATGTTGAAATATGGCAAAAAATAAATATCCAACTTTTATACATATACGAAAATCTGATTGATTAAATATATTGGATTATAAAAATGGATGGTTATGTGTATTCATATATAATCAATCATTTCTTTACCATGTGCTATATAATAATAACAAGAAATAGTTCAAAAGAAAAGTGACTGAAACAAATATAAATTCCCACAAATGAATGTCTCATAGAACATAGTTTCTGTGTAAAATAGGAAAAAGTGGAAATAAATAACAGAAATAACTTAAATAGAGCTTTAACTAGATATTTGCTATAACCATATATGGAGTATTTTCCTCAAAGACAAATGATATATAATCAACCAATAACTTTAATATATCACACATTGTAGATTTTTATTACTTGCTTATTTCTAAACTACTTAGCTTGAGCTGTTCAGCTCGAGATTTGTGTGATTGACTCACAGTGGAAGATATCTAAATCTGTTACCAAATGATGAAGATAAAAGAAATCAATTGGCCAAATAAATGAAACTGTCATCCTGCTTAGTTGGATACAATGCTAGAATGGATGACTCTGGAGTTCAGGATGTATGCATTACACCCCATCTCTTTCACTTCAAGTGCTAAAACATTTTACGAATTCTCCAAGCAATCAGCCATTGCTTATTTTCTATTGGAATTAGGGTGGACAAAGTCTGATAGTCATCACATGATATGATCACTTAACTCAACTATTATATTATTACAATCTTAATTTAATGTACTTTACAACTCAGTATGAAATATACCAGGTTTATGAGCGTTTAAAGATCAAAAATGAACGAGGGAGACAATGGAGATTCTATTAAGGTGCAGTTTTGAGATACTGATATGTAGGAGCGTGAGATTACACACATTTGACGGTTAGTAATACTTTGTTGTACGTAGTTTGATATTACGGTGAAGTGTTAGATTTTAAAGCTTTTAAAATCCAACAATAATACCCAGTTTTGTCATGAGTTCGAACCTCTTATAAACTCCAAAGCAATAATGCTGCTCAATTGTTTATCTAACATTCTCAATTATGTTCCGTTCAAAATCACTTTAATATCATTTTTTCAGAAACTCGTAAAAAGTTTAAAGCGTTAAAAGTTTTGTTATTAGTTCTGACTATTACAGATATTTAATTAAAATGGAATAATGTAATGCGCAATCGTCAAATACTCTGCGTGATTCCGAGTTTTGTTCATGCCCCCTACAGAGTATTTTTAAAATGAAGTTTTAAAAGGCAGTAGCTGTTATTATGAATATTTAAATAACAACAACAACAAAAAAAAAATAGTTTTTTAAAAGAAAGCTCTTTTTTTTTTCAGTATTTTTATTCTCTGCTTTCTATTCTCTATATTTTTCAATATACAAACTACATTTAAGAGGGTGCATTGATATTTTTGATTCCATTACAAGCTTTCAGTACAAAATGAAAATTATCAAAAAAAAAAAAAAAAGCCAAGAAATAGAAATAAAAAAAAGTTAAAGAAAACTGGAAAGAAAGCCTCCTATTTTGGTTACTTTAGAGCAAAGTATTAATGTATTGAATGTCGA
Source organism: Epiperipatus broadwayi (assembly GCA_028023455.1). Taxonomy (NCBI): domain Eukaryota; kingdom Metazoa; phylum Onychophora; class Udeonychophora; order Euonychophora; family Peripatidae; genus Epiperipatus; species Epiperipatus broadwayi. Next base: position 6,941 of record JAQFVV010008363.1, read on the forward strand.
CATCACGGCTAGCCTTGTCTCCAATCTAATACCAAGTAGAGAGTTTGTCAATTGTTTTATAATCTAGCAGTTGCTTGCGATTTTTTCTATAAAAAAATATTTTTTTATTTTTCTGTAATAAACAACACAAGCGGAATAATAGGATCTGTGAATATTAAAAAGAACAACACGTGATACGCTTCTAAATTATTTGACGCATTATGGTTGGAAAAATATGCAGTTCTTTCTTTTAAAAAAAAGAATCAACATTTTTTTTTTTTTTTTTTCAAAAAAGACCTAAGTTTAACTACTGTTGACTAAAAAAAAAGTTTGAGTATATGCTTAAATATATACATATTATATCTATATATAAATCATCGTAACTTTTTGTATTAAATTAATATTTATATTATTATTAATTCTACAGTAAGTAGCACTTCAGAATTCAAACTGGGATTTGATATTCAGGTGGATTTTTTTTAAAGACAGGTCTTTTTTTATTTTTTCAAAAAGATTAGAAATTTTTTGGTGAATATTTTCTAGAAATCTAACTCATCTTCAAATAATTTTCCAGCTTTCTATGCGAGAACGGAAAACAAAAATAAATGTCACCAACCACAAAATAACGAAAACAGTTCTTAATATTGAGACTTTGAATAGATTTTTGCTTTGCAGTAGAATATTTAGTATTATTTTATTATTTAACGTAAGCAAATAGAAATTAAATGCCATTCATTATCTCATAAAATTTTGAATAAAAAATTGACAAACGTAATGTTACTAATCTATTATTTAGAACGGACCTCAACGTAGACTTTCAAGTTCCCCATAGCTATCCATTCCATCTTATACGACTGATACACGTAATCACATACATATAAAAAAATCTCCTTAGTCTTTCAAGCTCCCTACAACTATCCATTTCATCTTATCCAACTGATACATATGATCACATACATAAAAAAATCTTCTATTTTAGACTTTCAAACTTCCTATAGCAGGGATTGGCAATTGTTTTGGCTCAGGGGCCAAAGAGGTTGGCAGAGGGCTGCATTGAAAGCCACTTTATGGAAGCAAAGGTTGGTGGAGGGCCACACCTCTCTTTTTCATGACACACCAAATACACTGCTTTCCCCCCTGTATTACCAAAGAAATATTTGTTTGTCCATTCTTCATTAAACTCACAACATTTATCACTGATTTTACATTTTTTTTTGAAAGGTTCATGGTTTTTATAAAGTTGGAAAAGGATGTATTTGCTAATACAAAGACAAATTGAAATTAACCAGATCAACTGGAAAAGCACTGCACATTGTATCTACACAGAGCATGTATATTGACATGGTTATCTTAGTGGAAAATATGAGACGAATCATCGATCATGCATGGGAAAGAAATTTCAGTTCAAGGCAGATTTTTCTGATTGTCTTGGTGGGCCACATAAAAACTCTTAGCAGGGTACATGTGGCTCTCGGGCCACATTTTTCCACCCCTGCCTTATAGCTATCCATTCTATCTTAAACAACTGATAGACATGACCACATACATATGAAAAAGATAAATATCTCCTAATTAAAAGTTTATGTTCAAGTCTGTTCTAATTACATTAAGTTTAGTATCGACAATATGCATGTATTTAAATATTACATAATCTATTATAAACAATACTATATAATCTATACATATAGCAAATTTCTTGCATTAATTAACTCAGGCTTTAAGATTATTACATAATTTTAAATTTAAACATAAGCTTAAAACTCAATTAAAGATTAATATATCTATTTTTGTTAAATACAACCATTTTGTATCATTAATTATATAAATATATAGTTTTTTTTACTGTGAATAATATCTTGAAAGTGATTAAAACTTTTATTTCACCAATTCATAGTTCAGACACATACTTAAAGATATATATATAAATCAAGATATATTTATATATTTATTTAAAGTATATCATCTGATCATCGTTCATCACTATTTTCATCCATTACCCAATCATTTTAGGATGAAGGTCTTTCCAAGTTTAATCTAGTTTTTTCCAATTCTCAGCCTCTCTTCTACACAACACCTGCACACTTTTTTTATTTCATCCATACATTTCACTAACGGTCTCTTTCTAGGTCTTTTATAATCTCATAAAGTTCTGTTTAAAATTTCAACTGGTCAACTTTTACCATCTTTTCTAGCAATAGGTCTAGCCCAGCTTCAGTTTATTAAATATTTCAATGATATCAGTACTACCAGTTTGTTGTCTCACCCAAGTGTTTCATTTTCAATCCATTCTTATTACTTCTAACATACATCTATCCATACTCCATTGAGTGGTGTGGAGTTTTTGTTTGTTCCTCTGCTACTGTTTAATTTTCTGATGCATAAAAACAGATCAACACATTTACTGAAAACATTTTTTTTTCAAACCATAGATAATACTTCATTTTAATATTAAGTTATTTCTACCAAAAGTAACCATCAAAGTTTAATTCTATAATTAAGTCAATCCATTATATTTCCATCAATATTAATGACCTGACCATGATATGTGTAGAAGATAACTCCTTCTAATTTATCATTATCAATATTTGTATTTTCTTTGTGTCTTTGTGTTTGAAGCTATATTATAAAGAAAAGTTTTAAATATATCAAAGAATAAAATCTGAGACTAGATCAAAGTCTTGTTTGTGGAATTAATCTTTACATTTTTTATTTTCTTGTAAGACTTAACCTTATAATATTTTTGATGCTTATAAAATGAATATTTATGCTACATTCAAAGTAATAGAGCAATAAACCCTAATTGTTTCATAAATGATTATAATTATTGCATTTTTTATTACTTAGGTTAATATGAACTTATAACAATGGATATTGAGTATGTAACTGTTAAGTATTTTTCATCTTCTGTTATTATCATTATTATAATTTTTGTTTTTTACTGATTCAAAAAAGGATGTAGATTTTTTCAAGTTTAATCCAGTCTGTTTTATCTGCATCTCAACATCATTTAGTGGTTTTGGATGTCTTCATCAAACTTTTGGGATCCAGTTCAAAAACTCATCTATCATTATCTTTTCTAACAATATGACCAACTCAGCTCCATTTTCTTATTTTTTCACTGATATAAATTATACTCCCATTGTTATTCTGCTTTCTTACATACTCTTCTTATTGTTTCCAAATTGTACCACTTTATAAATTGTTGAGTAGTCTGAAGTATTATGTGTTCCAAGACACAGATCCATATGTGAATGTGAATATTCTCTACAGCAATTGGACAATAAACTTTATTTACATTAAAATTGAAACTTGTTAGTGAAGAAAAAAAGAATAAAAATGTCAATAAATTCACCCAAATTTTTTTTTTTTTTTTGTATTTTTTATAGTTTTTTTTTTTTTTTGGAAATGCGACTCACCAGTATAAGATCTTTATATAAACATTGTGGTACACATCAAAAAAATCCAATAACCAGTAATTAGTTGTTAACATAAATAGCATTGCTATTTATTATGCATTAATCACATGGACTCAACCCATTTTATGAATGAGATGTAACATCATGGAATAATGTTTCCATCCAACAAGAATCACCAAAACAATATTATGTCACATGATCAAATTGGCACAATGCCTAAGAATTTTAAAGCAAATTTGTGTAGAATATTAACAGTTTAATAGTAGAGCTTCTATATTTAATTTTTTTTTTCAGTTTCTTAGGTGAAAAGAGTAAATAAAAAATAATCATTCACTAAATATTGATTAATCAGTACTCGAATTTTAGAAGACATTGATTAAGTTACACTAGAGGGAAAAAATATGCATTTTTATAGCTATCATTTAAACTTTATTGTCAGTAACTTGATACATAATATAATAATAAAAATGTAATTCATTATATGTAAAATGTTTTTAATGTGCAGAAATTTATGCATTAAAAGTAAATGTTTTTATATTTTTGTATTGAAGTAAGATTGTAATTTTTTTTATTAACTTTACATGATAATTTTTTTTAAAAAAAGAAAAATACTTGTATTAAATTGATTATTTGGAAAAGAATGTTTAACCCTCTCACAGTGAAACGTTCTTATTGTTTCTCCTTGTGGCTTTATTTTGTCAATATTTAATATTTACTTATAGCATTAAACCATTATTATATATTAGAATTCAGTAAAATTAGCCTTGAATTGCTAGGAATACATATTTAAAATTGAAAAAATAAATCATATTTCAGCATTGTATATATATATATATTATAGGAATGAGGTTGTCTTGGCAACAGATTAAGATTGTGGATTATTATTGATATTGGTATTACTTAAGTGTCTACTGTTATCATGTATTTACATTTGTAAAGTAATACATAGTTTCAGTGGACTCTTGAAAGTTATTAGTGACTTTTTGTTATTTGATAGTTTGCTTTTGTAACATTTATATATGCCTGTTTTTAATGACGTTTATTTAAACTTTTTTCAATTAATAATCTTACTCTCTATAGTCAAGCTGCAATTTGTAGTGTCTATATTAACTCATTAATAGATGATTTTTTTATTGGACGAGTGAGGAAAAATCTCTAAACATTTAATTGGTCAAGTTACAAACTCAATTGTCAAAATATATTCATCTTTTAATATTATATTCACTTTAGTTTCGTTTGTAAGAAGTATATTAATAATTTGTCAGGGTTTGAAAGTGAATGAAAGTTTTTTCAAAAATAAATTTCTATTTATTTATTATAGAAATATTCAATAGCAGCAAATTTAAAAATGGAAGTTAGTAACCAATTAAAAAGAGTTGCTTACATAATTGATTATTTTTCTCAGTTTTATGTTCCCGAAAAATAAATAATTTTTTCAGTTTTACGTTCCTGAAAAATAAATAATTTTTATTAAAATCTTATATATTTTTCTATAATAATTTTATTTTTAGCATATTTTATCAAAATAATTTATAATATGTCAAAAATACTTATTATAATGGTCTAAAACATTTGTTTATCACTTTCAAAATGATACAAAAGAAATCGTAGCGATTTTTTTATTGACAAGAGATTTTCTTTGTTGTCAAAATTTAATAGTGAATCAGATTTAAGATAAGCCTGCCTTCCATATTTGTTTGACCTTAATTGACAGTTTTATTGATTTTTTACTTGTAAAATAATTCACAAGAGGGCAGCATCTTACGGAACTTTTTATAATCTCTCGAATGATGGTAAAATCTTTATCGTAGCTCTAAAATTGCCGGGATTTCAACGATGGAAAGTCCATCAAAGTCCATCACATTTTTAACCGTGGCTGTCAAAAAAATAGGTTTTTATATTAACATAATAGACTATATATAAAGATGAATATCCATCCTTATTTTAAAAAGGATGTTGTCTTGACAATGAATTGAGATTGTTGATTATTATTGTTATAGTATATGTTTTAAGTGCGAAATGCTTTCATGTATTTTTGTATATATATATTTAATTATCAAAGACCCAGAAAGAGACCACATGTGAGATTGATGGATGAAATAAGAAAATGTGCAGGGGTGTTGTAGAGAAGAGAGGCTAAAGATCGGAGAAGATGGATTAAACTTGGAGAGACCTTCATCCTGCAGTGGATTGATAATGGTTGATGATGATGATAACTATTTATATCATTACTACAATATATATATATATATATATATATATATATATATATATATATATATATATATATATATATATATATAATTAACAGATATTTTTATTTGCATTAGCTATATATGTAGGTGTGTAGTGAAATAATATTGATTTTCATCTTCATTTATATTTGTAATTCAAATTTGCAAATGTTTGTTCAAAAGTGTATTGATGTGGTTACTCTCTTCTTTATAACCTAACTGCACTTTCAGTAAAATTCATCACAATAATAATCATAAAGAGCCTCCATGATAATGAACTTCACCAAAAGTGCACTTGATTTTATAAAGAAGAAAGAAACCACTTTGATACCCCGATGAACAAATATTTGTAAATTTGAATATAGAGAAATAAGTAATGTGTACATGAGTGTTTTCATTTATTTTCTGGTTGTTTAACACTATTGTTAAATGTAAATAAATTAAATTTTTATTTAAGTTTGATATATACAACCTGAATAAATTTCTGTTAAGCCAAGATAACCTTATAAAATCCTGTTGTAAATTCTAAAATTGCATGTATAATTATTAAAATATCATAAAAATTCTGTAGGACCATGTTTGATAGGTTTGACAGTATAAAAGAGCTTTCTTTCTAATATTACATTAATTTTCTTAAATTCTAATTGCAAAAACAAAACATTTTTCAAAAACAACTAAACGTAAAAATAAATATATTTATTTTCTTAATAATTATTTCATAAATATTTTGTAAAAGTAAGCATAGATATTTAAAACTATTAAAAAAAATACATGTTCCCTCTAATTGTAAATAACAATAAAATGGGAGTTTACAAATTTGTTGATACACCCAAATTTAAAGACTCAACTGATCAGGCCCTTGAGTGCTTCAGTCAGTTCTGTTTAAGTTTTTTTTCCCCTTGGACTGTTCTGCAGACTACTGAATTCTTCTGTTTTTTAAAACAACTAAGTCCATATTCATTTCTATCAGAAATTGAAGTTGAATGGAGTTTACAATGATAGAATGTTTAATGCTTTTTAACCTTTTAACCGCTAATTAAATCATTGGTTGTATGAGGTAAAAATCAAATCTTTTAATTGGCCAACTCACAAACTGAAGACAAAGCCTATTGTTAAAACATATTCGCCTATAATATTAAATTCAACTCAGATACGTTTATAAAAAGTATATTATTAATTTTTCAGGTTATGAAGAGATCGAAAGTTCTTTCAAAAATAAATTGCTATTTATTTATTCTAAAATATTCAATTTCGGCAACATAAAAGCTATAATATAAACAAAAAGATCGACTTTTACGTTATAGAAAAGTAAATATTTCTTTTTACTACAGCTTCAATATTTTTACAAAAATCTTCGATATTTTTTGAAAATAATTTTGTTTTTTTAGTTTATTTTTTAAAAATTATTTTTAATTTGTCAAATTATACTTTTTTTAATACTTAAATCACATTCGAAATGAAAATCTCAGCGTTTATCTTTATTTTCTTTGATCAGGCGGTTTCTTTGTTCTTTCCAGCCAATCAGAATGTCTTTTTCGGCTGAGAGCTTGCTAAGAACCAATCACAAATAATGTTCTTTCTTTGTTTAGGTTTAAATGCGTTTTTTTTTTATTTTTTACTTGTAAAATAAGTCGGAAGAGGTCACCATCGTACAGAACTTTTAAAAATCTCTTTAAAACGTATCGAACGAATTTTTTAGCATAAGAATCGGCTGAGTTAGAGTGACGTCAACTGCTTACGAGAGGTCGCGTCAAAGACAGTCTAAGAGTTATAATGCACACTTAGAAAATTTTTGAACTGATTGATTGCAAAAAAAATTTATCCAATGAAAAATGACTCTTTTAATCAAAATCTAGGTAGTCATGTTTGCTGTTATTAATTATAGTGGCTTTATTGCTTCAATTTAAGAGATTATGGTGTTAAAAAGATTACTGTTCACAAAATTGTATGGTATGCAGCAATACATAGAAGTATGACAATTTTGTTGGAATAGCACATTGAATTCATTTAATCTCTCAGTTGTAATCTTGTCACTTGTTTTGTTCCTTAGATGGGTGTAAATAAAAGACACAAAATTTCAAAATTGATAATGATAAACTGAGCAATATCAGCAGATTTTTTTGTTTACTAGATGGTAGATATAATTAGAAAATAAGAAAACATGGCAGTGCAAGTGTTAATTTGAACGTTGGAAATTGTTTACATTATATAAGTAAAGCAAAAATAATATAAAGTAAATGTAGATTTTATATGTTATTATATGAAGTATTTTAACTTTTGTGGAAAACCAGAACAACATATAGCATTTGTTTTTAATTTTGAGATATTTGCCAATGACTTCAACTACTGAAATCTTTTCATAACATTATTTTGTCTAATTGCAAATGCATAATTTACATTAGTTAATAATTTTCATTTACTTTACATTTCCAATTAACATTTTGAAATATAAAATATCTTCAAAAAATTATAAGATTTAAATATATCATAGTCACTTACAGAATATTTTTAAGCCAATAAACATCAGATCATTATCATTCTTTATGCTTGTGCAAGCTGCTTACACAGAGGCAAAACTCTCTATACAGTAGCACCATGCAGTGTAAACCAGAGTAATCAATGGATGTTATTACTGAAAAGCTAAAATTAATAACTGAGGTGAAACTATAAGTTTATTATTAGTAAGCTTCTATTTTATGGACTTAGCACTTTTGTGGCCTTTACAGCTCCATAATCATAGTCCTTTTTACAGGCTGTTGATTCTATGCAAATGCATGCAAATTACAACATCCACCTTTTCGAGACCGCGAAGTACGTGTCTTTTCTGTTGATTGACATGGCATCGCTGGTGATGTAACATGCCTCTTTGATCTTCCTCTTAATGTGTTTTCATTTGGACTCAAAGCTTTATAATTATCTAATAAGGTAAAAGGTGACTGCTGGAGGATTGTAGTAGATCCTAAGATCTAGATTCAGGACTCTCAGATCCAAGGCTCCTCAATGATGAAAGCCACAAGCTAGAAACTTGTCTGGGGATATTAGATGAATAGGCATTAGATAGAGATTAATGCACAAATCTTCCTGCAAACATTTATTACTCTAGCTTTCACTGAGTGGTACTACTTTATAAAGAATTTTGCCTCTGTATGAAAATATTATGCTATTAGACAGAAACATACAATAAATTAATCAGAGAATAAAAGTGTAAACTTAAAAGCAAATTACACCTGCTAATATTATACAAAGGCAAATTTCTGAACAGTTAAATGGTGACAATAAAAATATTGATTCACTTTCAAAAGTTTATACATCATTATTTGCAAAAGCAGCCCTACTCAACATGTTACTGTTCCCCAGAATTGCTTACTACATGCCGTTCATTAAATTCTCATCAAAAAATTAAAAGATATCAAAGAAAGAGATTTGAAGTTAGCTCCTCACCTAATAGCAAATTCCACATGGAATCTTATTAATATTGGACATTAAGTAATTTAATGGTTTATAAATGTATTGCCAAATTTAATGTTACTTTATATTTTTTTCTTTATTGTAAACATAGTTGAATAAATCTGTTTTTGATACTAAAAATATTGAAACTATAGAACTTATATTGTTATTAGCTATTATTAAATATTTGATTTTATAATGAGTTTTTTAAGAGTGTATCTATTCATTTTATCTATTTCCTTATTACAATCACTTTAAACCCTCAATGGTTATGTGGAATCAATCATAACATTACAAATTATCAAATGCCCTAATTTTTTTTATTTTTAAATTGAACAGGTGTCCATTTTAGTGCCTTCCTAAATATGTCTCTATTTTAGATAAACATATTAGTATGAATTTACTTCACACAGTGTACATTTTGTTCAACTTTATCTGAAGTTTACTGATGTTCTACCATGTGTAGACCAAACTTAAATAATTTTGTTCTTCAATATTTTGCAATCTATGATTTTTTTTATTACTTTTTTGCATAGATTCTTAAAACAATATAAAACAAATTTATTTTAATATAATATCTGATATTTTTTTAAAAATAATGCATTCAATTGGACACAAATCATTAGGCTTATCAACATTTTGTGCGGTATTACTTTTTATGTGTAGTATTGCTACATCAAGTTTTCATATATGTGTTCGAGCATTGGAAACTCTGAGATAATAACAGGTTATAATTTAAATAAAATGTTTGTCAATGACAATTTTTCAATTTCAACTGCCAACTCATTCACTTCATATAAAAATTGTAAGCAGTAAAAGCAAAATGTTTGGTGTTTTTAAAAGCATTAGGAAAATTGTTTACAAATCCATACTTAGATGAAAAGTTCCTAACATGTTTTAGAAGCATTAAGAAGATCTGAAACTACTAATAATGTCATTGAAGATAGTGCAGAAGGCAAAAGATTTGAAGTAATTATTTTTATCTCTTTCATTTCTTTTAAATGTGCATTTGGTACCATAATTACACCATGAAGTAATACTTTTCTAAATAGTATTATCATTTTACCATGTGTATCATTCATTTTTATAAATCTGCATGCACATTTTTGGGGTTAAATGTGTTTGGTATTCTATCTTCATAAATATAAAAAATGAAAACAAAAAACAAGCAATAAATAGGTTAAATATAATTATGTTGTCATTAATATATACATATAAATTTCATGAACCTCAATTCTTTTCATATATTTTATCATTTAGACTGTATGTTTTTTTATTTCTTTTCCAGTTATGCTTTCTTTAATCTCTTAAATAACATTTTTTTTCCTCAAAGTAGCACTTAAGATTCATGAATTAGACAGCAGTTCTGTAAATTTTAATGTTTGAAATTCTTATGAATTTTCTAACAATAAACCATTAATTATAATTGGCATATTTTATATTCATCTGTATCCTTCCAATGAAAATAATTCTATTAAATCCTCTTAGGCAATAGTTGGAAATTATTAATAATGTAAATGAAGCCCATTTTTTTCACCAAAATTATTTACAAATTCACTCTATATTATAAAAATAGAATATTTATTAATTTATTAATCATTGGGGTATTTTGTATTTCTAGATATGCAAAGATGCCCATACATATATATATATATATATATATATATATATATATATATATATATATATATATATATATATATATATATATGATTATGGAAGGGTATCACTATTCACTCTTTTCCCATTCCAACAATGATAGCATTTTGTCATCACAAAGATAAGTTTAATACAATCATACCAAAAATCTGAAGAACATAATAATTATTATAATATAATATTTTCACTATTATATGATGTAAATAAAATAGTTATTGGATCAAACCATGCACTATTTTTGCTTCTCAACATTTCAGTAAAATAGCATCTACCATTGTCAAGGTTATCTTTTCAAAAACGGTTTGACCCACCAACATATATATATATATATATATATATATATATATATATATATATATATATATATATATATATATTCAAATTATAACTACCAATCACTGCATTCTTTTTTCCTTCTTCTGAATGAAAAAAAAAACATATGGCAATTGATGGGTTTTGGTCAATCCCATTGGCCATTTTTAGTATAAATTACTTTTTCAGAATTAATTATTATCTATTAATTTGTCATACCATATAAATATATATAAGGCTTTACCCTTAATACTATGCACCTTGAGTGCTTAATTTTACAATGAGAGAGACCTCTACAAATCTTAACACAAGATTATAACTTTATAAAGATAAGAATGGCCATCTTATCTTCAACCTACTTTCTAATTATATAGGCAAATCTAAAGCATTTTGATGTGAGAGTGTGAAGTTAGTACATTCTTCACTAATTAAGTCCACCACCTCATTTATAAATCAACATTCACAAAATCTTTCTATTCACAGTGAGTTAATATTTAGATCTTATAATTAGAAATATTTCAAATCAATTTAAAGTTGTAAACATTAATTCTTATTAAATGCATGGTTAGCACATAAACACACTCTGAATATGGCCAATAGGATTGGACTGTAATATTAATGATTGTTAATCAGTTATTTACCTGAAAGAGAATGCAGTGGTCGCATTTTATATTTAAAGTTTACGATTCTTTGAAAATGTTAGAACATAATTGGAATTTTTACAAGGAAATGTGATTTATATAAATGACCCTTTAGAGACATAGCATATAAAACTGCCATGTCTACAACCTATAGCTAAAATTTGATTCCTGATATTTTTCTTAAAGTAAATGATAATTTGACAACAATCCAATTTTGATTAGTAAATAGATAAGAAACAGAGCAAGAATTAGTTACTACTCAAATTCGTACCATTCATCAGTTAGCAACTTTACTCAATTCTATCTTTTTGTTAACAATCAACCTGTGAGAAGTTATTTATTAAAAGGATATATTACTTTTTGCTATATACATATATAGTTAAAAAAATTTGATATAAATTTCTTACTAGATACTAAACATAAAAATACCTTTTTATAATGTAAAATAATGAGCATTCTAATAGCTCTAACAAGTTTTATCAATAAATGCCACAAGAGAAAGCTTTACAAATCTCTATCAAGAAACATCCCCATACCTAACCTGTTTCAATCTATTGGCCATCTTCAGTGAGCTGCTAAGAAATTCCAGACAGTATTTCCAAAATACTAATTCAAAGCCAGCACTTATCTAATAGCTAACTATTAAATAGACAATCTGAAATTTTCCAATGCCTATATGTCTTCAAATCCAACTATCTAATTTAAATAGCTATATGGGCATGAATAATTTTCTGCTACAACATATATTAATATCTTTAGCAATATAACATCGCTTAAGACTTAAAAACAAAAGTATAATAGGAAATAAAATCAAGACATACATCACATTACTTAACTTGATAAGCTTGCAATTATAAACTAATGCAATGAGAATGCTAATAGTTCTAACAAGCTTTATTGATAAATGCAACAAGAGAAACTGTTTTGAGGATGAAAATGTTTCTAGATAGAAATTATCACACTCATTTTATTTTAGTTTATAATTACAAACTTAATGGTGTTAAGTATGAGTTGATTTTATTTACTTTTCATAATGCAACAGCAATTTATATTCCTATATTGTTATAAACTGTATTATATTCTTAATGTCATATTTTTATTTTAGTGATGTGTTTTAAGAAATGTCCATCAACAAATAAATAATAAATATTGTTAACAGACTGTTGGAACATGAGTGACTGATCATGTATATTTGACCTTTCTTCCATTAACATGAATATTAATCTTTACACTTGTTTTAAGAATATCTAAATACTTTGATATTTAAATATCATTTGATAATTTATTGGGTTAACTACATGAAATATTATGAGCTTGGCTTGATAAGCTTATTGAGGTAACCACTCCTACTTAAGAAAATATTTAAGCTTCAGCACATATGTATATTCTAGACTATGGAATTGTGTAGTAGTGCACTATTTATTATATAAAAGCAGCCTAAAGTACAGGTCTTTTCTAAAATTATATTTTTTCAACATACAAAGGATGAGAAAAAATCTTTTCTAAAAATATGGATTGAGTTTTCAAATGGCTTTATATTATTTTTGTTTACAAAAATTAAGTTTTCCTTATAATAACTATCAGCATTCACTCAGAAATCAACATGCCATTTCAACTCTAAGAAGGTAAATAATAAAACAAAACTATTACTGCTGCTGCTCCTACTATTACTGTTACTACTACTACTACTACTACTACTACTACTACTACCACCACTACTACCACCACTATTACCACTAGTACTACCACCACTACCATCACCACCACCATCAGTACAACTGCTATTGCTACTATTATTGTTTCTGTTACAGCTACCACTTCCACTGCTGTTGATACTGCTATTACTACTACTACTACTACTACTGCTACTACTACTACTACTACTAGTACTACTACTACTACTACCACTACCACCACCACTATTACCACTACTACTACCACCACTACCATCACCAACACCACCAGTACAACTGCTACTACTACTACTATTGCTTCTTTTACAGCTACCACTTCCACTGCTATTGATATTGCTATTACTACTAATACTGATACAACTACTACTAATTATACTACTATTAATATTACAACTAATAATAATAATAATACAATAGAAATTAGTTTTTTTAATGACTATATAAACCAATGTGTGGTCCACAATAATGTCCATATAAAGAACAAACAAACCAATATTGAATTTGTTTTAACATTTTGTGATGTTGTTTGTCTTTTAACTTCTCCACAAAACATTTTCTTTCTGAAATATGTCAGTAAAATATATAGTAATCATTATCTAATGGTTTCTATTTCCTATCATGTGATCACATAAACATAATCTACATTGCACTTTTTTAGAATGTTTTTCAAAAACAGTACATATCTGAATCATGAATAACATTTTCAAGTTCATTATAAAATATCTTTTAAAAAAACTTTTATTGTTCATTTATTTTGCAGGAGCAATCCAACTAAGATCCAGTTTTACAATAATGAGCTCTATTATATCATACCTAGGAAGTTGGAGAACATATTCATTGGTTTAATGGCTTCCCCTTGCATATTTTCACACTCACTACTGTTTATAGTTTGTTTAGCTGGCTATAAAAAGGCTTAAAAATGTGTAAAAATGATTTTATTTTGGCTGTTGCAATAACACCAGAGGGCGCTGCATTAAACACCATGGGGTGAGGTGGTATTTAGGTTGGGAGTTTATGATCTGGTATATTATATATATATAATTTTATGATATAAGATATAACTATTTGACAAGACTATAATCTAATTAAGATATTTTTTTCGAAATATCTCAACTTCAGGCAGCTAAACAAATCAGTGAAGATAAAAAACGATAAATGCTCTTCATAAGCAAATAGTAAGCTTGGTAAGGAATGGCTTTGTTTGGAAGATTGTGGAAGTCTTCTTTGTCTAGCAATTCCGAATTCATTTCTAATGTGTCAGATAATTTAATAATAGAGACAGGGTTAATTATTGTCATATTTCACTTATCACTTACGACCATTAAGTGTTAAGTACTTCATATTTCGTATAAAGGTTTTCAATGAATTATGCAGTACTACAGTATGTTTGGTAAAACATTTTTTATTATTATTATTAAAATGTCAATTTATTCATATTAAAAAATACCCGAAGGCCTACAATGGTTAATATATTCGTAGTATAGTTAATAGAATAATTGATGAGTTTCATATTTTAAAAAGAAATTACAAAACAATTCTAAGGCAGTTTTGTCTATTATAATTTTTTTTTAATTTAACATATATATTTTTAATATGCGTTTATTAGATTTTTTTTTATTTACACATATGAATGCTTACAATTTAAGCAATATGAGAATTAACAAAACAATTTGAAGTTTTCTTAATGTCTGATAGAAGAAAAAAAAGCATAAAGAAGAAAATTTAAAGAAGTTGTTCACATGACAAGGGCAAACAATCCCATAAGTCAATCTAGCGCGACTATACATAATGTATGGAAACCATTAATCAACTCTGCTCTTAGGAAAAAGTGAAGAAATCAGGAGAAACCTCATAGATAAATATATGAAATTTCTACTGACTGTTGCCTTTGGCAGTATGGCTCATTTGGTTAGAGTGTTATCTCAAAATTCAAGAAACTAAGGGTTCAGGTTCAAATCCTATGCTATCATTGTCCTTAGTCAGGCCAATGAAGAAAAGGGGAAAACCACATCTCTCGAAAAATTGTGTATATACTAACCTGTGTGTTATTACTAATCATTGAATATATTTGGAATATTTACATAAAATTAAATTTTCTAAAGACATTCAATACTCGTATTAGATGATGAAAATGCAAGTATATATATATATATACATATATAAAGTAATGAAGGAATATACCAATTTACTTCTTCAGCATATGGGCTTGTTTAGACAAATAAATTATTAACAGTCAGGAAAATTAATTCAGTAATGGCTTTTTTAAAATCTGTAATTTTGTCACACAACTAGAGATCCGACAATCATTAACAGTAGTCAAGCGTTGGTGGCCTAGCGGTTAGCATAGCTGCCTTCCAAGCTGCTGGCCCGGGTTCACTTCCCGGTCAATGCTTTGACATATATATATATATATGTATAAATAATGATTTGTTTCTACACACATTTACATAGATCAATCGCTACTCATCAGATTACTGGATAAGTTCATCATACGATCGTTAATCGCAAGAAATGAAATACATACAATGAATGGTTTAAATTTATTTATTGGAGTTGTTAATTAATTAGTTAATTATAATTACAGTACATATTTGCAATATTAATAAGGATGGCTGTATAATTACACAATTATGTTTGGCTTGATTAAAAAACAAAAAAAAAAACATATTGCTTTATTTCTCGGGAGTTCATAAGCAGTTGGAGTACCAGAATCGTTATGGGACCTCCGGATCCAAGTCAAACGTTCTATCAACTGCGTCAAATTGCGTAAGGTTTTGATTTGATTAGATAGGTTTTTACGATTTTCAAGGCAATCTAAGATTTATCAATTTGTTATATAACCTATTTTATCTTTCACTAATTAACAAATCACCATTTGAACATTTAATACTGGAAATATTGTTTTCTGAATAATTTTATTTGCAATAATGCCGATATATTTTTTTGTAAATTTTTTTAACTAAATGTGTTTATTTATTTATTTTAAAGAAAAAAACTTGCATCAATGAATATATATACAACAAACTATATTTAAATTTTCTAACTAATAAATCATCATCATCATCATCATCATCAACCATTATCAATCCACTGCAGGATGAAGATCTCTCCAAGTTCAATCCATCTTTTCCTATCTTTAGCTTCTCTTCTCCACATCACCCCTGCACACTTTCTTATTTCATCCATCCATCTCACATGTGGTCTCCTTCTGGGTCTTTTACAATCTCTTGGAATCTAGTTTAAAATTTCAATTGTCCATCTGTTATCATCTCTTCTAGCAATATGTCCAGCCCAACTCCACTTCAGTCTTTTAAATTTTTCAATGAGGTCAGTAACACCTGTTTGTTCTCTTACCCATACATTGCATTTTCGATCCCTTCTTGTTACTCCCAACATGCATCTCTCCATACTTCTTTGAGTGGTCTGAAGTCTCTGTATTGCTCTTCTATTAAGTGTCCAAGTCTCAGATCCATAAGTAAGAACTGGCAAAACACATTTATTAAAATCCTTCCTTTTCAAACACATAGGCATATTTCCTTTTAGTATCAAGTTATTTCTACCAAAAGCACTCCAACCAAGTTTAATTCTATGATTAATTTCATCCATTATATTTTCATCTGTATCAATAATCTGACCAAGGTATTTGTAACTGTTAACTTCTTCTAACTCATCATAACTAATAAATACTCTGTACTAAAATCCATTTATGTGTAAATGTAGATAGATTTTAATACTAGAAATTCTGAGAATTTATTGAACTGATAACTTAATGCGGTTATTGGGTGATTTGTTTATATAATTGCCACTTTATCTTTAGCACATGTTTGTTTATATATAATGAAATTTTTTTTTGCTTTTATCCGATCATTTTTTACGTTAGCTTCATTACATTGCGACCGTCTGTCAACACACACGGAAGTTATAAGAATGTCTCTCTCTACGGATGTATTTTGAAACATCAACTTCAATTTTCAAATGATTAAGACGTATATAATATATATTGTAATTTAACTTCATATGTGCATTTTTAGACTTATTTAAATACTTATTTCATATATGTATAGGAAAATATTCCAGGGAAATATTACTAGCTTAAAATTCTAATGCAAAATGTTCAAATCATCCTTCATAACGTTATTTTACCAGCAACGCCCTCTGTGAATAAATATAAAATCTGAACTTCAAACTTCAAGCTATTTCAAATTCAGACGTTACATTTATTCCCAGAGAGTGTTGTTGAAAAAACATAACATTTGAAATGGCGATTTGAACATTATATATATTTCAAACTTTTATTCCAAGACCCATTCACGACACATATGAACAAAAACATGTGTAAAAGACAAATGAACCCCAAGATAGACATTTGGGAGTAAACCAGAGCCCATCAATCAGCTCAGATTATAGTCTCTTATATATATCTTCATTATTTATTTAGTATTTATAGATAGCAAATTATTACAGTTTAAATTACAAGATTCAAACTTTCTGCTTCAGAACATTTTATCATGACAATTTATTTACATATATTAATGATAATTTCTAATTATTTATTAAACTAGAGATTACTTCTAGCCCAAATATTCATTTCAAATCTCAGATAATAAATAATATATCTATAAATATATAACCTAAATATTCATTTCAAATCTCAAATAATGAATAATATATCTGTGCTATATATATATAACTGCAATTATGACAACTTTTTAAAACAAAATCGTGCACGTACAAAATTCATCCTGATCATTAAAAATGGTCTAGTCTTCTTTATATTTCAAACTTTGCACACAAATTAATAAAAGATTTGGACCTATAAATACAATATTAGTTTTCACTCGCCTCCATCTTTAAATTAATTATTAAATAATTCAAAAGACAAAATGCCTAGAGAGGCTACACATCAAACTGCGTACAAAATTTAGTTGCAAATAATCTAGTTGCTTAAAGTCTTACTATAGGAAAACCTGAACTAACTTATCTACCAGTCTTGCCAGCATAAATATCTGTATAATCAGCCAAGAAAAGTAATGAATATTCATCCAATTTCTAGGATTACGAGTTCCAATCAGACAAGAACTTTCATCTCTCAATGGCTGACATTGTTTGTTTCAAGAAGGATGACAGAAAGAGATATATAAAGGAGGCATGGTCAATGGCTAAAAATCATTACACCAACAATAAGGGGACTCTAGAATCCCTCTTTCTATAAAATGGTACTTGTAGCAACAACTTCCATCATTAGTATGTAAATCTATTTCTAAAAATTCAATTTTATGACAATCTATTATTTAATATTTGAAAATAATTTAAAATCTACTTCTCAACTTCCTTTAGTCACATGATGCTATGATTATGATACTTCTAAATATTGAAAGCACTCAGCTTTAAATAAATTCATTTTATTACAAATTCAATCTGTTTTGTTATTTAAAATGTCTTAGCATTGTTTGAACTATGAGACACCCACACTCATACATATATATATATAAACTTAAGAGCATGCTATAACTCAAAACAAGCTTTTATTTTTATTTTTTTATTATGATAAATGCTACTACAAGAGAAGGCATTCAAATCATCTTTATCTTAGATTGTCCCCATCCCCAGACCAGTTTCAACCTATGGGTCTCTTCAGTAGCATTTATCATAATAAAAAAAATAAATAAATAAAAGCTTGTTTAGAGTTATAGCATGCTCTTAAGTTTACATGTTGGTAAATGCAAGCTATATATAAGTCATGTGACATCTGGCTTTTTATTATTACTATATATATATATCCATGGCATTATTTTGACTGGATCTCACTTGCCAATAACTGACTGCTTTTACAATATATAAATATATATAATTGGATTGGAAGTAATTGAACCTCGTTCTCATCAGAAATCCTAGTTACTCCCTAATCAGTTAGATATAATCTGAGATTTATTATTTACAGGTAATAAAAAAAACGGAGTTTTTATTCCATATTTTGAGGTTGCTTAAACTAAACCTCTGCTTTGATCCTCTGAAAATGGTTATTTTTATCATTCATTCTATAAATATATATACTCAATAGATCAAATTTACTTTCTCATTTAAATAAATTATGTAAATAAATTAAGCATATATAAAAACAAATGTTAAAAAAACAGATAGTGTAATCTGTCTTTTGGAAGTTTATTTAAGTATATAATTCATTAGAAGTTTCAGTTACTTCATGTTCAGTCAAATATAATCCGAGTTATTTATTATTTACTTTCTATCTCTCTCTCTCTCTCTCTCACACACACACACATTATAATGAGCGCCAATAGCTTTTAATAAGCTTTTCAGAATATCTCTATCCTCAGACTGTTCCTAGCTTTGGATTTCCTTGCAATATATATTTATTGTAATGGTACAGTCTTTTTTCAGGAATTGAGGTGGTCGCATCTAACTACAGTCAGACTAAGGGTATTCATATAGGATGCCATGGATGAAATGATGTAATTGTAATCTAAAATTGAATCCATATTAAACCAGATAATTTTAAATCAAATCATTCAATATAGATGCAACCTAGATTAATTCATTCAATTTACACCTCTGTTGGTTGTTCCATTATGCTCAAAATCTGAACTCAGGGCAGATATTGCATTTAACTCTTCTCAGGCATTACCATCAACATACCATAATATAAATTATTTCAATAAATTATTCTGAAACTAAGTTATTCAATATGGTAATATATTAATTTAATATATATGTGAGTATTTACTCTTGCCTATAAATTATCATATAAATAATAACTAATTTTCAACCTGTATTTTAATTTATTTTCAATTTTCTTGTGGCATGATTTATTTTATGCTACCACAAACAACATCATGTTATGCATGCTTTTTTTATATAATTTATTTATAATTAACATTATGCCAATTTACACTAAAATTACAATAAATACATCTTTTTTTGAAAAAACTAATAGTTGCATTAAAGTAACAAATAAATATGGATAACAGTAATAAATAAAAATGGGAGGCGTAAAACACTATGGCATAATAAAACTTAAGGATATGTAAATTTACATATTTGGTACCATTGTCATGCATGCAAAGGAAAATCTTCAAAAGTAATCATTTTCAACTATGTTGTAAAAGCATATTGTTATACTCCAATGATAATTCATGATGACATAGAATATAATGTTGAGCATCATGTAATTCCTTTTAAGATGAAAATTTAGAATTGAAACAAAAAAATAGAAATTAATTTGTTTTGAATTGATTTTTACTCTATTGCTATATTAATGCAATTTTATACTACTTATAAAAGATAAGTATATTTTTCTGTATTAATAATATTAAAAAATAGACTAAAGTAAATTGAAAATAAGTCTACTATTTACATCAGACTCAAACATTACATAAAATATTATACTTATAAATAATTTATTGCCAGATTATGTACTGCCAATAATATTCTATAAATGTAGCAATAGATTGCAATATCTAACTGTAAATAAAATGCTTTCAAATATGATATACCACTAAACTAGCCTATAGATTGGTGCTAAAAATATGGCACTATTATGGCTATTATTGTCTCATCTATTGCATAATACTATCACTATAAAACTTGATATTTACATAATTGATTTTGAGTTGACTTTGTGAGATGATTAACTCAATGATTCTAAGATCCTATTCATTGTGTAGTAGTACGATATTTCTTTGGCTTTAAACCACTCAATTCTATTTTTCATTCAATGGTAAAAATTGAAAATGCAGTAAATATTGTTTTATTAGTTAAAAAATCTAAAGATGTCAGCAGGCCAGAAACAAAAACTATGAATATGCTAATGAAAGCATAGAAGGTCACTCTTTGATAAAGTCTTTGATCTCAGACATATAAACAAATATGTAAATTCCTATTTGATTGTTGTTAACATGTAGCAAAATATTCTATAATTTTGTAGCCTATGTGAATATTTATCACTATTTTATAAAATATTTGTGTAGTAATTATTAAAACAATTATATTCATGTTTACATTTAGATTTTTTTTAACAATATGTTTTATTTTTAATACAAGTGAATAAATTTAAAATAGCAATAAAAGAGAATCTACAATCATTATGTTCTATCAAATATAAATTACAAATACAATTTTAACTTTTAAAAGTGAATTTCATTGCTTTATGATAACTTAGTAATTATTTGATATTTTAAAAAATAAAATTTCTTAACCAAGATTCATTAATTAACTTTTGCCAATAGTGTTAGGTCAAACAGTCAATAAAAAAGAGTAATTATTATTGATATGTATTTAGTTTTATTATTTATTATTGTTTTATATGTGCAAGGTTCAAATATAATGTTTTAGAATGCTTTTGATTTGTAAACATACATTTATTATAAATGAAATAATCAAATATAATTTATTGATTTTATACTATTGAATAAAGATTTCAACCCTGAAACAAAATGCTTCACTATTAATGCAAATGGTCACTAGGGAAAAGATAAAAAAATGTTGAAAGGAATGAGGGTTGAAATGAACAATAATTAAGTTTGTATTTAAATTTTTATTTGTAAACTAATTTAAATGACATTGCAAGAATATTTCTACTGAATTGATAGTCACATTAATAAGTATCATTGTGTAATTTTCTATCTCCGTATCATGGATATCATACGAAGGTACATTCATTTTTTATCTAAACCATGCATTAACTTGCTATCAGATGATGCTGTATTAATATAAATTGAACTTTGAACTTAATCACTTTAGTTATAGCATAATTAATAACAGGAGCCACATGATATTACTATAATAAACAAAATCTACTAGTTTATTACTACCAAAATTAAAAAATGCCTGTATAAAAATAAAGATTCATTTCCTTTGCTATAGCCAACTTATGGCATATTCCACCAACTTGAGCATATATATTCAAATACATTTATCCATCTCTATAATCATCTTTTCTTATATCATTTTATTGTATTTATTATTATATCAATTTACTTACTTAATATAATAATTAATATTATAAATAGTTTAGTGCAGCACTTGTAGTTTTTTGGGAAACCAAGATGTTTGCCCCTATTTTTGATAAATATACAGTTTTGATGTCCTACAATCTCCAAAAATATGTTAGTTGTTAAATTAAAAATAATAATAGTAATAATAAATTGACTGTTAAATTTTTAAAAAAGTAATGAATTCTGATAAATTTCATTAAGAATTTTAATTATTATTTTTTTTATTTATATTATAATGTGGAAGGAATGAGACACTCTTAACATTGTCCTACTTTGGTTTCAATGTGGCAGGGTTTTTTTTTGCTAGCAGTATATTTTGGTATATTATCATCATGATCAATATTTAGGACTTTTCTGTCACAGAATAGGGTGCAGTAGAATATTTCCAAAGGTATAGAATCCTGACATTTTTAAAAGTATGTGTTAAGGATCATGATATGAAATTATACATTGAAACACCCCACAATAGTCATGCAATGTAAAATATGATTTAAACAGAATATTCCTTTGTAAAGGAACATACTTGAGGGATCTAAAAGTTTGTTTCTGACTGCACTCTGAATTATTTACTTCTGGAATAGTGATGCAATGTCAATTGAATAAGGAAAAGATCAAATGAATTTGTGCAACCACATTGCCAATGTTAATAAAGTGTAAATATTGTATATATATATATATATATATATATATATAAAATATATATATATATATATATATATATATATATATATTCATTTTCTGTTAATAAGTTAATACAAAAAACAAAATAAATAATAAAGCATAAATATAGTAATTATTGTTTCCACAATGTCTTCTTTTTAAAAAATAACTGTAATAATAAAAAAAGAAAATGGAAATACTAATTAGACCTTTTCTAGCAGCCATTGCTTTGTAAACATGTTCAGCAAGTGTAGATATATGAAAAATATGTTTGTCATCTTGGATTTACAGGAAAACTCGCAAATACCTTTTATCGTTGTGTAATCATTTTATTTTGCACAATTATATATTAATGAAACTAAATAATAGATATTAAATTATTTCTAATAATGTAAATATCAATATGCACATATAGATTTTGCGTGTAAAATGCGATAGTAGGGACCTCTATAGATGTTTAACCACAAGCTTACGCTATGGAAGAAAAGAGCGTAAGCTTGTGGTTAAACACCTGTAGAGCTCCCTACTATCGCATTTACACGCATATTCTCGAGGTTATAGCCTCAGTAAATATTACTTATGTAATCAATGTGCGTTTAATAAATTTATAATTACATATAGATTTTAAAAAAGATGTGGCAATTAAAAATAAGAGAATCCTAAAATGTATTAATGAGACCATGAAAGATTTAAAAAAAAAGTATTTGTTGTTAAAAATTTAATGGCATAAAGTTTTTATCTATTTACTGTTGAAATTAATATTTTATTAATTTAATATTTTTTTAATATTTATTTTTTATGTATTTTATGTAATATGAGTGTTTTTCGTGAATCACGTGTTCAGTTTCTAATATTTTATTTATTATTTAATAAGTAATATGAGTTATTTTCTATAAAGATTTTTTTTTTCTTCATAGATAAAGATTTGTTTTCTATAATTTCTTTCTTCTCAAATTATTCAAGTTTATGTAATGAATGTTCATATTTTTTTAAAATAAATATACACGACAATACAACTGCTATATATAACAGCACGATAATAGTATAGCAATATAATAACATCATGCTAAATTAGTAATATATATATATATCACAAGTTAAGAATGTTACAATATAAAATACCAGATAAATATATTCATAATCATCATTTTTATTAATTAAAAATGTTATCATATGCAAAGTATTGTTAGTAGTAAGGTCATCAAAACGTTTTAAAAATATTAACAAACACATATATCAGGTTTCACACTGCCTTTCCGTTTTTTGATTGAAGCCTTTTATTATAAAACAACAGTATGCACATATGATTAAAAAATAATGAAAAAAATTCAATGAATTAAATATTAATACATTAATAAAATGATAACAAATATGTTTGTCTATATATGTGTGTGCGCGCGTGTGCATAATTTTTGACCAAAATACCTCAATGCAGTCGTTAGCATATTTAACTTTTTATGTACCCTTTGATTTGAAATATCAGGATAAGCACTGGTTTGGCTTTGGAAGATAATGTACTGGCTAGTTGAAGAAAAGAAGGTGACAAACAAAAAGATTTGGAAAACTTCAAGATTCAACATACATTTAACAGACTCAATAATAGTTATAAAGGCAAAGCCTATTTCAATTATTAATCATCGTAAGAAATTTAATTGTTTGAGTTTCTAAAATCCTAACTTTAAACATAGACAATTTGTAAATTTACAATGTAAAGATTTGGAAAACTTCAAGATTCAACATACATTTAACAGACTCAATAATAGTTATAAAGGCAAAGCCTATTTCAATTATTAATCATCGTAAGAAATTTAATTGTTTGAGTTTCTAAAATCCTAACTTTAAAACATAGACAATTTGTAAATTTACAATGAATTTATCATTTTATAGCTATAATATAGTTTTTATTAACTTTGCTTTGACATTTTGGAAAAAATATCTTCATCTTTGCAAGAATAAATCAAAAATTTTTATGCAAAAATAAAATGTCATACATTTTCCCCCATAGCATTGATATTTCAGAATTCCATATATAAACATTTATGATATAAAAGGAATTCAACTGAAGAATTACTTTAATAATTTAAAGAACAGTTGTTTCCCTGGATATTTACCGATAATCAAACTAGAGAATAAGAATAAAAATAGTATTAACTATCAATATGAATATATTTCTGATGAACATAGTTATGCAAACCACTTAATGTATGTACGTATATATATATGTGTGTGTATGTAACTGTGATACTGTTCTATGAATTTCTTTAATTTATTTATATTAAGAAATACATTGATATTTTATTAACCCAGTCTATTCTTATTTTATTCTGATTTTTATATATATAGTTGATAATTATCTATATACTCCGGTAGAATTTATTTTATTACATATTATCTAATATATATATATATATATATTATAATTTATTTTTATATATATAAAATAATATTTTTGGGTATGAACCGGGTATTATTTTACATTACAATCCGATATTTCGACGGACTAGCAACTGCCATAATCAAGGTTAACTTTTAAAAGAACAATCGTTAGATCTCAAACAATAACATGACTCAGTGCGAGATGAGAAGTGAGATTCAACTTGAAGTAGTTCAGCATTCACAATATGAGGCTTATCAAAATGTTTATTTCCCTCAGTCTGTGTTTATATTTATAAACACAGACTTTCAAGTTCTCTACATCTATCCAATCCATCTTAAACAACCGATACACATGACCACATACATGTGAAAAAGATAAATTGTATCCAATATACGTATATTGTACTAAATAAGTACACACCAGTTGAACCAGATCATAATCTTCCACTCATATATACACTCAGTATTCAGTTTATATTAAGATAGAAACTCTTCAAGTTTTAATGGACAAGTTTCAATCTTCTCCACTCTCCAACTCTTCAACAATCTATTTCATTGAAGATCCGATGATGGAATACTTATAATATCAGCATCAACGAATATTTTCAATGATATGGATGGCTGAAGAGTTGGAGGGTGGAGAAGGTTGTAGCTTGTTCATTAAAGTTGTAAGATTTGCTATCTTAATATAAACTGAGCACTGAGAGTATATATGTAAACAATTCAAAACAAAGCAAAACTCTCCATATCCATTGCTCTTGTT
>JAQFVV010008364.1:0-33096 GCA_028023455.1 Epiperipatus broadwayi
GTGTGCTTCGTTCAGTTACGTATTGCTAGGCTCCAAAGCCAGAGAATTTTGAATCAGCTTATCAGCTTCTGATTGGTTATTCTAAATGTTGGCTTACTGAGTGCTAACTTGTGGTTCGTCAGCTGATTTGCTTCCCACAAGACAACAGGACTTTGAAGCGTTGTTTGACATGTTGTAATGAACATTAATGTCAAGCAGCAGGATGTCAAGCCAACAACTAGTAGCAGGAAGAGGACTGTCTGTAGGTGGAACTATGTTGGCAATCTGCATATAAAAATATGTTCTGTATTAGGTTGAAGAACTCCAAGTGCATGTGCTTTTTCAAAGCTAATTGCTGAAATGGAGTGAGCGACATTCATTTTGCCCTCCACGATGATGTTGCAGTTTAGCAAAGTTAATGGAAGATAATCGCCCATTTTAGAACAGCTTAGCATATAATGAGTCCAGTCTTGACAATCACAAGGTTTTTTTCGAAGCTGTTATAATTGGGAGATAATTGGAGATTTTTGCCATTACCTAATATTGAGTTAGCCAACCTTTTCATAAAGTGACAGATATACTTTGGAAAGTGTTTTTATAGTCTGACTAGCAGAGTGCAGAATTGACTGTTGAATCTCCTTGGACATTGCAGATTGCGTTTTATGGATTGATCACCAAGAATCTTTGTGAAATAACAGAATGGCTTTAGATGTGATTTTTTTCGGATAGAATTTTCCATGTAGATGACTTGCTTGGATTGATTTGAACTGAAGTGCTGAGGTGAAGTTGTTTATTACTTGGTATAGTGTATTTAAGTATTTTCTGGATGGCAAGATGACCAGCACGTCATCCATGTAGGCTATTGAGCTAATAGATCTTCTGAGTCATGGTACATAGACACCCGGAATCCTATTATTAATGTCTACTAGCAAAGGATTAATATATGTTATAAATAAGAGGCACTGAGAAAGAGCCTTGTGGGATCAACTCTGTTTGGCCTAAAACTGTCTGCATAATATCCATTGAGAAAAATAAAGATCTCACAGATATACAATTATCAAGAATTTTGAATAATTTCTGTTGATATGCTCAGCTCTTTAAGCTGGTTTAATCCCATGTTAATGTTGACTGAGTAAAATCATGGAGTGATATCTAGTTAGGGCTGCGATTGAAAGCCCAGAGAATTCTCTTAATGCATATGAAATTGAAAAAGAATCTTAACTTCACCAATCGCAGTCAGCGCAGACGTGCCCTTTTTTGGCATACTGAGAATTAGATATATGGTTCAGTATTTTACATTGGATTCTCTCTTTAATGACACTTCAATAAATTTTTAATTAGAATCGGTGACATTGAAATGAGTCTGATGTTTTTAATATCTGTTGAGTCCTTGTTCTTTTTAAGGACTGACCGAAACAGGAGTAGAGATCATTGATCAGGCTCTGCTGGGTTTCAAGGTGGTTTGTTCATATTACGTATGATTGGAGCAGAAAAGTAACTCAGATGAGCCAATGAAGAATTTCGGGATGTGAATGCATGCCAGGAATTGCACACTATCAGGCAGATCAGAGCAGTCTTGATGTCTTTGATATCATCTTACGTGACGTGCCATGTTCCTGCCTGTCTCAATGGTGCCCATCATGATGTTCATCTGGCAGATCCTTCCAAAGTAATTGTTTAAAGTAAAAGGCTTAATGTAGACTGACCATTTGTTGGTCAGAGACCTTTGCACAAGTGATATCTAGTACTGAAATTACTTTTTCTCTTGGCTCACATTTCCAATCTTTGGTCTCCTCTGGTCCCAAAGTGCTGACCAGCAATATATATCTTTGCCCGCTTTTTTGCGGCAATATATTTCAGCAAGTGCAACCTATTTTGTCCTATACTGGGCTTTTTGGGTGTTGATTTTATCAATGGAGGAATTGGTCCAATGAAGAGAAAATGTTTTATTTTATTATTAATATTAAAAAGATAAGTAGTTAATGAAATTGGGCCTTGCACAAGTCTGTGTGTGTGAAAACATATGAGTGATTGTAGGATGTGAATGAATGCAAAATATTAGCCTCAGGAAGTCTAGACGGAGATAATGAATTTGCAGAAAAAGGATATAGGCCTCCCGAAGGGATGGCCTCTGTCATTGTGACACTTTCTGATGAACCTGTTCTTTCTTAATGAACTACAATTAATTATCTGAATGCATACTACTAGAGACATATTGATCCCAGAATACTATAGGTTGTACAGTGGCTCCCACAGAGACTATAGTGGGGCTCTGATGTATAGACTTAACAGGTCTATGAGAGATTGGCAGGCTTGCTTTATAAAAGGAGAAGGCATTAGAAGGAAAAAACCCTCTCCCACTAATACTAAAATCTGTTTAGCAGGTGATGAATGTACTTGCCATCAAGGAGCTTTATGAGAAGGACTGGAAATCTCAATTATGATTGATGGATGATTATTATTCAGCTGTTATCCATGTTTATTGTGTTGATAATGTGTGCATGTAGCATGCTGAATTATTCTGTCTATAACCATGTAGGATACAAGTATTGTAGTATTATCATATATAAAGCTGACAGAGAAAAAAATGACATCATACCAAGTCTGAAGTTGTTAGGGAAAACATAGTTTTATTAGGATGCCTGCTCTCTTTCAGCAGCTGATTGACTTAGTGTAAGGGTAATTATAGACAAGATTGTTAAACAAAGTTAGAATCTTGCTGTTAGATTTATAGTGAAACAGGTTTTCTCTTATGAAATAAAATATGAGGGGATACAGAGTTGAACCATTGTCTTATGGTCAGCACCCTTTACAGTAGATAGGACCATCTGACATTCAAGAATAATCTCTTACCCAATTAATACTGCCACAGCAATTTAGCTAGGCCACAATCAACCCCTTGCCTGTCTGTGAGGTTTGGTTGATTGAAATGAGTTAAAACAGTGATCTTGTGATGCTTCAGACACAATTTCAGGAATAAGTAGTGTTGTCTCAGCTGGTTCATTCAGCTCCAGCTCAACCTGATCTTTACACATGATTAAGAATTTGATTTTTTGCACTTTTTGTCTCTTTTTTTTTGGGAGTATGGACTTTTACAGCTGCACTTTCTTTTGAATTATGAATTGAGGGTGAAATATCTTATTTGCTGTTGTGATCTTCATCTGAGCTAGTAGTTGGTGGCCTAGATGATTTTCTTTTATTATTGATTGTATTTGAACTGGCATGTTCATTTCAGATGGAGAGAATCTGAAACATATGAATCATTTCGGCTCTTACTTACAGGTCAGAAGTCTGAAACTGGCTTGCTTGGTATGAGAGCTGGATAAGACTATTTCTTGTAGCAGGCTTCTGTGAAGACCCAATAACTAATTGATGTGGTTTTCATCAGAAGCTGTTTGATGCTAGTATTTTTAAAAGAATAGGACTCTTGATTTATGTACTATTTCTTGGGGTTTTAAATGCTTATTATTGTATTTTTTTGCAACTTTTGAAGTGTTTTGTTTGTTTAATTGATCTATGAGTGCTGAAAATTGATATGTTGCTGTATGGATTGGCTATCTGCATTGATCTGTAGCAAGCAGAGCTCTTCTTGTGATTCAGATCTACTTACCGAGTTTTGTCTTTTGAAATAATCACTCTGAAGAGGCAGATAATTAGATTTTGGGGCAGCTTTATTAATTCACTTGAAATTGGTCTAAGTCATCTGTAAACTGTAGATGATTAGATCTGAAGTATCGAATATAGGTTTTTTTTAACAGCAGGGTTAGATACTGTTATTCTTGAAAGTTTTACCCTTGTTATATAGGAGTTTTAAAAAATAATTATATGTTATGTAGTTATTATGTTAAACGTTAGGATTATTAGATCTAGCTGCAGAAAAGTTTTGCTATTAACTGTTCTTAGAGACTTTAAAGAAAATGCACTTGTAACTTTGTAATATTCACTCTATACATTTTTGTTGTTGCAGCTATTATTACTGTATGATTAATCATATGTAAATAAATGGGGATGGACTGCTCACAATAGGGCCATGGTCTTTCTCTCAGTTGCCTACATATTTACTTAATTGTAATTATCAGGTGAATTTTTGTAAAGAGAGAAGGAAAATATGATTGAATAAACTTTTTGTAGATATTTACAATGGTGACATAAAAACTTAAATTATGGTCTTATTCATAATAGCTTCTATAAAGTCAGCCATGCTACAGCTGATGACTGAATGCAGAGAGTGAGTTAAACCCCTCTGGTAGTATTTAAAATTTCAGATGACTTTAAGTGGTAAGATTGCATGAATTGGAAGAAGTGGCACATTGCTGAACTTTGTGAAAGTCCTTTTATCCTAGGTACTTTTAACTGAGATTATTTGAAATGAATTGAAAGAAAAAAGGATACTAAATGGAATATTGTTGGAATTTATGAAACTAGAAGAAAAGGTGAAGAGACAATTGATTATAAAGTAAACATACATTTTACTACAAAGGTTCAAATATTGGAAACACAAGTATGTCTGCCATTCATTATAAATAAGAAATGGAAGTACAACATTGTGAAGGTAGATGATATATCAGACAGACCGGGAAGAAATCTTGTTTTGTCACATGAAAGGAAGATACAAATGGAGAGAATTCCCTCCATATATGTCCCTGAAGTTCTCATTGTGATGAAGAACTTTTGATAAGACAAACAATCTGTTTAAAATGTCATGGGAGACTTTAACAAGTAGGAATTTGTAAACAAGTGAAAATTGATTATGGTGACAGAAATAAGAGAAGATATAGATTCTGGAGTTTGAATAAAAAGAAGATATGTATATTTATGTATTCTTTTTGAAAAAAAATACTAAACAGAAATGGATGTAGAAACATTTAATAAAGATGTATAATTCTGGTGCTATTAACTTATTCAAAAGTTTTTTTGATATTAAAGATATTTGATATGCAAATTGGAATTATAAAGAGATGAGATAGTATATATTTCTTTTTATATTCTGTTGCTTTGCATTTGAGAAGTCTGATTTGTCAGGGAAAGCATTGATTGTAGATTTGTAATTCAATTGTGGCTGCTGATTTAATTGTGAAATGTTGTTTGTACATAAATGTAGGGTTAGAAATAAATATCTTAGTTCTGCTTTATATAACCATGAAAAAGAAACAGGCCACACTATTAATTCCTGATGAAGCTAATGTTGTGTTCTGTGAGAGAAGTGGAAATAAAAATTAAAATTAAAGAATCTTTTATTATTAATAATTTATGATTCCGAAGCAATTAACTTATTTAAAAGTTCTTTAATATTAAAGGTGTATGGGAAAATAAGTGGGGATTGTGGTATTGTTTAGTTTAAATATAATGTTATTTTGTAGTTCTTTACACATGAGAAATCCGTTTGTAGGCAATGAATACCATCGGCTATGCTTTAGGGTTTATTTTTTGGCTAGTCTGGTTGAGTTGTGAATTTGGGATAATTTTGGATATTTATTGACTAGTTTAACTTTATGTCTTTTAATGTTTATGTATATTCTGTACCATATTTTGGTACAAGTTTTGCATTGGCAAGTCAAATTACCAAAAATAAAATATTTTTCTTCTTTTCAAATCTCCATCCAATTGTATTTTTTTAGACAACATAGGTTATATATTTTTTAGTTAAAGAGGTTTAGAAAAAAGAGATAAAGAGAACAATCAGACTTTACTTTTGATTTTTTGCTAAGATAAAGATAAAATTCTTATTGAAAATTAATTAGCTACATTTAAAAACTAAAGTCAAAGCATTCCATTGCCATCATCAAAGATAGCCACTAGATGGGAGAAAAATGACTGAACAAAATTACTTTAAATTTGTCAAGGTTAAAAAGGTGTTAACAGGATGTCCACAGTTACTAAAATCAGGGGAGGGGGTATAAAAAGCAAATGTATCTTGCATCTTAGATTTTTGTCTTCTAAAGAAAACAGTTTACTATAAAATTGATTTTTCTGAGGTCATAAAAATGTGCCAAGCAACTCTCACCAGGGTATTGAATTTGTCGAAATATGTGTGAGTACAGAAAGTTCATTTGCCAATGCTTCTTCCTTTCTGAAGTCTTAATTCCAAGAGTGAAACTATTGCCTACCTAAATCTTTCAACTCTGGACTGTTGCAAGCTGGAATGAGAGCATACAATCAATCTCTCCCAGGATAATAAAAACCATGTATGGTAATCTACACACCATTATAATTGAATAATTCAACTTACCAGTAAGAGACTTTATTTCATAATTTAAATGATTACTTTTCTTAAACTACAAAGGTAGCAAATGCTGTGTTGCATCAGACTATAGAAGAAAGAAATCTGAATCTTAGAAACAATAATGTTTAATAGCCATTTGAATTTGTTTTTATATTGTTGTTCTCTATTCAGTTTTTAAAATAATCATAATTATAATTTAATAAATCATAGAAATATAACTTGCATTGTGTTTATTTAAGTTTGTTATTAATAGGATAAAATTACTTAAATTCAACAATTATTACTTTACCAAATAAATTGCTGATGCCACATTAAAAAGTACAATCCGGGTGAAGCAAATAATTTCATAATACTGATTAATAAAGAGGGGGGGGGGGATAGACCAGTGGATTCTGATATAGAATTATGATGCCTTTAAAATAATTAAAAGCTGGTTCTGTCCTCAACTATTATTCAAGTTTAGTTATGTTAAGTGAGGTTTGTGTGACCAGGAAAAAAATAACATGACATATTCTAATAGAGAGAATTATCAAAATGAACGAATTTGATCACTGAATACGAAGAACATAAATCGTATAAATCCTAAGATATGTGATTACAGTGCAATATATATATATATATATATATATATATTAACAGTATGAATGGAACAAGTATATATATATATATATATAATATGACTAATAAATAGAGACTCTATAGAATGCAAAATTGAATCTAGATTTATATCAGATAAATGACTTTAAATAATTTTCTGCTAATGTGGTTTCTTATGTCATTTGTCTATCACCACTTCAAGTTTGAAATATAAATGATAGGAATGCTAGCTCTAATATGTATATATGATAAGATTTGATGATATAACATTATGATCTTTATTTGAACTAAAGGTAATACTAACCCAATTACACACTTGCACATCATTGTTTATTCATATACCTTATCTAGTTAAAGTAAATAAACATCATTACTTTAAATTAATAATAACAATATTAATTTATTGACATTAAATTATAATAATTCATAAACACACTTGGTAAAAGATAAGTTGATAATTATAATCCATGATGCTTATCCAATCTGTAACTAATTATGATGCTTAAGAGATGGCAGAGTTAAAATCAAAGGAAAATCTGTTTCTCTTGTTTGTCAGATATAAAGTTTATGGAGTCTCAGGACTTATTCGGATTTGAAGTGATAACTAATAAGAAATCTAAATAAGTTATGAGAACTATAAAATTAATATTTAATGGTAATTTTGATTACATCGTTATTAAAACTATCTATCTATAGCTTTGAAAATGAAGGCATTGTTCCTTTGAAAAGCGCTAAGTATAGAAATAAATAGAATATTATAAATAAATATATATTGAGTTTTAGTGTGGAGATATTACAGTAAAATATCTTATCTTATTACTTATCAAAGTTTCTCTTTAATTATATGCACATCTAAACATTTATTCATAACTAAAACCCATGTATACATTAACTATTAATTAATTAATTAAAAGAACTTTGAATGGAGTTAAATTGATGAAATAATGAAACAATGTCTATATGTGCATAAACATTTTAAAAAATCCAATGCATATTGATTTACCCTGGATTCATGAGAAATTTAAAATCCAATTACTATTCACAAATACTTCCTTATAAATCATTATGGGATTATATTATATATGGTTCTTATTTAATCCTCATTAGTTAGTTTCCTAATTCAATATTTTATAACAAGTCTTTAGCAAAAGATACATATTATAATAGAGATGAAAGTGTGACCATGAAAGAATGATCTTGGTTTAATATACCCTGTGAATTGTTACCATTTGTAACCAGAATAAAAATATGCCCTGAAGTTGGACACTGTATATAACAGAATAAAAATATGGGTCATACTGTATCCTTAATTATAGTCTAATTATTGATCATCTTTTGTAACAGAATAAAAATATGAACCAAGTAAAAACAATCCTAATTTTAAAATGCCTTAAGTTGTAGCCTTCATTTATAACAGAATCAAAATGGTCAATTCTATCAGGAAAGCAAATACCAGGTGGGGTTAAAGCTCCCCCCCTCTCAGAAATTTCTCAGCTTCCCCCTAGCCTCCCCCCATCCACTATGAGAAGGGAACTCAAAGCTTCCTTATTAGCTAAGGTCAATTCTAGAATAACATCACTATCTAAGGTCTATCTGTCCTTGTTGGGGAAGGTAGCACTACTAAATGCTGGCCACTTTCATTAACTTTTCAATTTGAACCACTAGATGTAGCATGATATTTGATCATGGCTGTAATGACTCAATGGTTAATCAATTTTTCAAGTCCCTCTACAAGATAAAAGATGAGGATAAATGAACTTGTCAGCCTTGGCTAACTGACCAAACCTGGAGCCAGATGAGGATAGAGACTTAATTCATGTATTCTTAGGCCTAAGACTTGAACTTTCTCCCATCCACTGAATGAGTAATATATCCCATCTTTCACCTAAGAATAATTTAAACTTTAACTATGTAAATCTTTCATACACCCCTATATATTCAATACATAAACTTTGCATTAGTTCCATACTGTGTAATTAATTTACCTATATCAACTTGTAAATATTGTTATAGTCCTCCTTGGCCTTTGGGCCAAGATAGTCATTAATCAATGGAACTTCTAAACCTTATATATATATTGTGACCATCTGAATGGGCACAAGGGTTTAAAATACTTTGTATCTTAGTTAAATAGCTATATTGTATTATATAAAAAAAAATGAAATAGCCTTAGAATTTTAAAAATTTTTGAACAAGATTATTTACGGTTTAAATATGGGTTGTTATGTAGTTTATTGACTACTTGATAGGTATTAGTATTATTGTGGTTAATAGGGTATATAATGTAAGGAAGGGGGTGGTTTGTTAATGAAATTGATATATTTTGTTGGAAAAATGCAAAGTGATCCTATGTTAGTGTAATATTTAGTTGAATGGTTTTAAAATCCTTTATTTATTATTTCTTATCCTTGTAACAACAGAATAGCAGCTTTAATTATGTTTAGTTAAGACAGTTCAATATTTAGGTTGTAGTGCATGTATGCATGTTTGACTGCATTATATTTCATTTCATTTTCATCCTTTAAATAACAGCCAACAATAGTACATTCACAATAAAAAGACATTTAAACTACAGTAGTCATCTTAAATAATTAACAAATATATATTTTTCCAGTAATAAATAAATAGTTGAATCAATAAATTATTTTACAAATTAAATAAATTATTAATCATTTTTATTTGATAGTTAATTAAAATTCATTTTTCTTTCAAGTTTGTAAAAGCTATGTATTTTTTTTTGTCACTTAATTCTGAAAATCAAGCTGATATTTTTTTTTTGTGTGTAAAGATTTTTTTTTGCATATGTAATTGGCAGAGCTACAAAAAATGGCGTGGGAGTAAGCTAGTAAAGGGAATGTAAAAGAACTGTTGCAAAAAAGAGAGTTTGTAACAAAGATCTCCAGTATGTAAAAAAATTAGCTTTGTAAAGAATTATAGCCAAAAAGACAGTGGCTTATATTTTTCAAACAACTAAAGTTAATTGCTGAAGTCAGATTAGAAGAAATATATCATGGAAGGAACTAATTTCAATATGCAGCACTAAACTTTATAAAGGTACTCGGCTTTGCTTATTCTCTTTCAATTTAAACATTCTAAACTAATCTTTTCGTCACTATTGCTCTTGTAAAGATGTATATTAATATCATGCAGTCTATATTATTTTATTTAATTTCAGTTTTAAATAAGAATGATTCACATAAGTATTATTATTTCATCATTAAGCAACGTATTTTTTATATATATATATATGGAAAACGTGTGCAGAACTGTTAATAATAGAATCATATTATTCTCACTATTTTTTGGTGCTATGTCTTGCGAGGATTATACATAGACTTAAGGATGTGTCTATCTTGATAGAGCATACCATGTTTAAATTCTTCGTAATTAGATAACAATACTCATTCATTGGATATATATCTGGAGCGAATAGGCACTAACAAATTAAGGAAATAAAATATAACTACTTCTGTTTGAATTGAATTTGATGGACAAAATTGCTGGTAAATTTAGTTCTCTTCAATAAAAACGGAATATCAAATAAAGCATTATTAATCACGGAATTACTAAAGACAATTTACAGTGGATAATGCTATTCAAAATAATAAGGACAATTGCGTATTTAACCCAGAACGGCACGAGGAATATCGTATATTTCTCAGTATAATAAAGGAGAAATTAACTGCTTGTGATTTGGTATCTCAATGGATATGTTATGAGTATTGGAAAGTAGTGGGTTTATTGCATTTAATTTAAAGTCGGTTTGGAATGTGACCTACGTTGTTTATTATAATATCCCAGAGGAAGCTGGCAAATGAACTTTTATTCAGATTACAAAACTAATAACTTTTGTGTTTTTATCTTTTTAATTTTTTTTATTACTTAACTCTATAACGGATAGAGAAGCTTTATTATTATTATGTTTATGTTATAATCTATGTTATTTTGATTTTCAAGACCGTCTCGGAAAATGCGCTACTTAAAAAAAAAAAATAGTACGGTAAAAATATTGATTGTGTTCAAATAGGTCTTATTATTTTCCTTAAGAGAATGAAGGAAATATTTTTAATAATATATTTATTATTAGAGAGGTTTACATTTATTTTGCATATGTTATTATCTTAAAGTGAGAATTATTATTATTATTTTTTTTTTAATCAACGAACGAACGTATAATAAAAATAGTTTGTTAAATATAAAAAGAAAGTTCGTTCATAATAATTAGAAGCATTAAATCTTAAAAGTAACCTAAAGTTTATTAAATTAAAACAGTTATACCTTAATGCAATATTTAATTGTCACATTACCTACTTAGTGTGTAATTTAGGGTTAATATTATATATACTTTTGTTCACGAGTGTGTGTTTGTTTTGCACAATTGTAATATTTTGTGTAATAGAGTATAATTTATGAATATTTTATGCATAAATTCGTACACTGTCGTATTTCCTGAGTTGAACAGATTGATGTATTATCTGTAGGTATTTGTCTGCTAGCATGTATTTATAGGGTTCAATATTTTAGAAGCTATGATAATAGAAAGAAATTTGACTGCGTTGTAATATTTATAGGGATAGGAGATCTTGCTTATTTGATATATGCTAATAATTTCCATGAGTAGAGCCTAGTTTATTTTATATGTGTATGACTAATGATATTGTTGAAGTGATGTTCTTAGGGCCCTGGTGATGTGAAATTAAAAATCCCCACCAAATAATGTGTTTAGAAGTAAAGGAGTTATTGTTAAAATATGATTAAATGATGCTTAGAAGTTATGTGACGTTTTCTTGGATTCTTGGTGTTGAGTAGATGTTCTCCGCCAAAGGTATATGTGGAATTAGATGAATTCTGGTAGAAGTGTTCAATAGATGTTTATCTGCTTCATGTATATTGCCTTTATAACGTGTTGTATGTAAAATCATAAAATATAGCTTTGGGTTAATTAAAAAGTGGTTAGACAAATTGTTAGATTAATTCTGGATGTAGTACTAGTGTCATATTTATGGAGGATTTACGACATTGTTCGAAATAAATTAATTATGTGATATTTTCTTAATGAAGGGAGAGTTTACAGAAAAAGATTGTTTTACGATATTACTGCTTGAACGCACACACACAAGCGTAATATAAATAATATCGCGAATTGGGGTATAGAATTATGAAATATAAAAATGAGAAATAAATGCTCGGAAATATACTAAATTCAGTTAATAAAGGTATAAAACATTAAGATTTAAACAGGAAATAAGTATTTTAAACTACAATGTATCTATTTAAGTAAAAATTAATCATCAAATCATCAGTGTAAATCTGATTTTGCTATGTATGAAAGGTATAAGGAATTGGAATTATTATTTAGTCAATTAGAGAAAGTTGTTTTGCTGAAAGCCAAAGATTAATGGTTTGATTTATTTTGTCAATCAACCGTAATATCCTCTCGAAAGTATTTATTTTTTTTTTTTTTTTGTGATAATAATATGATATTTCATTCATTCATTGTCGTATGGATAAAACATCTACAAGTATGTGTTCCAAGTCGGGATCTTTAAGTTTATTATTATTAGTTTGTTTAGATAGTAGGAATCCCAAACTGATGCTAAGATTTATTTAATAATTTAACGGTCTATAAAACGAAGATCTATTTTGTAAATATTATGTTCATCCCAATTTATTTCGTTTATTTGTAATAAATGATGTATTTAGTTATTTAAATTTAAAACAACTGTGTCGTGAGTTATTTTTTGTATATATTCGTACTTCACATCTCCACATTGTACAAATATTATAAAACAGATATACTATTATAGTTATCATATTAAATTTGCTAGTGTTTGACAATATTGTTTTCTTAATCCAAACATTATAAAGTAGTATTTGCCAGTTGTTAAACATATTAGAAAGGTTGTAGGTCGTCATATTTTGTTAGATGATGATACAAGATTAAAATTCCCTATGCTCTGTTATTATCTTATTATTGAAACACAGTAAGATATTTAGTCAATTTGTTTCATGATATTTTTAGCATACTTTATAATTATAACTTAGGGCAATGTAGTTTATTTAATTCAACTGTGTTTATTAAATTCCCCGAGATCTTATTTATTTCTTTCTTGATTGGCATTAAAGTAGAGTGTGGATTATAATATGCCAAGTAATAGAATGGTCTACGAATATAATTATAGCAAGCTGATATATGTTATACTTGGATGAAGGAAGAAATTAAGTTTAAAGTATATTTTTTTAATAGACAGAGACTAAGTAAACATTATGATTCTTTATCTTACAATCAATTAACAAAGGAATTTACGTTATATTGAATGTTTTATAATATTTTCTTTCTTTATTCATCTATTATTATATATCTTATGAACTGCCTATAGCCTCCCACTGAGCGAGCTGAACATAAACTTAAATATGATCCTGTAATAATTTTATATTATATATTTCTTATATTGTTCTATTCATTAATAGAACTGGCGCCTGGGCATTTCATTCATGTAATATATATGTGGGTGTTGGGAGTGTAGGTTATAATATATAGGTTTGACTTACTTTATATTCTAGCAAATTATGCATATAATGCACTGCTTAAGGCATTAGTGTAATCTTTAATTTTATTTATATATTTATTTTTTTTTCATACTCTGCATTAATTTGCTTATCATAATTTTCTTATACAGATCTTGGACTATGTTATTGATCTAATATAACTTTTTGATTTTTTTATATATTATGGTTTGCATATCATATTTATATGTATTCATTGAAATTTTTTATATTGACATAATTTTTATGCTATCATTGATTTCTCTTGAATCTATTCTAAGGTGTAAATAAAGTTTTAATTTTGAAAGTAAAATAATAAACTAAACTAATGTGAATATCAATCAATGAATAACAATTTAACATCTAATTCACTAAAACAATGAAATTAATCTTTGTTGCAATCTCATAAATTCAGATAACATTTAGATTGGATAAAAAATAAAGTAATATTGTTTCGGGCTATCCTAAAAATACAAGCATTATTTGCTATAGATTAAAGCTAAAGCAATAAAACCAAATATTATTTTATAAGCAACAATCTATGCCTATTACTTAAAACCACTCCTATATTTCAGAATAAAAATTCTAATATAAAAGATTTAGACAAATAAACCTTAATATTCCTTATGAATTGCAAAATACTGTTAATAAAACACAAACATATTAAAAGTTAAATGTTATTTACATTTATACTTAAACAAAATGATTCATGGATGGATGAGATAATTTAATATGCTCTACAAATCTAAAATATCAATGAGACATCTAAATAAACATATACCCACAAATTGATTTCTAAGAAGTTATGAAAAACATTATTCAGGTACATTTTGGACTCAAAAGCCTTTAAAGTTAGCTAATAAAAGTAAAAGATAGCTGGGGTGCCGGAGGGTTGCATTAGATCCTCAAACCAGATGTGGGGCTCTCAGAGACAAGGGCCTCACTGATGAAAATCATGTTAGAAACTAATTTGGGAATATTGGATGAGTAGGCACAAACCTTCCTGCACCCATTGATTATTCTGGCTTGTAACGCATGCAGTTACCATATGGAGAGTTTTGCTCTCTGTGTAAATAGCTTTAAGCAAAAAGAATGGTGATCATGTGATGTTTAGTGACTTATGGTAACTGTGGTTGCTGAAGAACCCAAGATACCAAAAAGTATGGTTGCTGAATTGAGTTCTGATCTATATACAAGCTAATGAGCTTGAATTGAAAACATTATTGTATGTTTTCATTTTGGATTCAACATTTTATAGTTAGCTAATGAGGTAAAGTGGTTGCTGGAGGCTTGCATTAGATCCTCTAAGATCTAGATGCTAACTCAAATTCATGTTTCACTGGGATGAAAGCCTTAAGCAAGAAAACATCACACATTTTGGCATCCAATTGTGGTTTAATTTTAAACCATTGGTACCTGAGACCATTAAGACACTTGAATATTTTTTTGTATAAGACATCATTAGTCATTTCAATAATTCTATTAAGGTAAACATGAAACAAATTGTACTTACTTGATGCAAATTTTTAAAGCTTTGATTGATACATAAATAACACACATTATTTTGATAGTGTATTAAACCACTAAACAGCACATGATCACCATTCTTTTTTGTTATTCAAGCTGTTTACACAGAGATAAAAACTCTTGACACAGTAGCACACTCAGTGCAACACAGAGAAATCAATTGATGCAGAAAGGTTTGTGTATAAATCCCTATATCCCCAGACTGTTTTCTTGCTTAAGGCTTTCATCAGTGAAGAGCCTTGAATTTGAGAGAACTGCATCTAGATCTTAGGATCTAATGCAAGCCTCCAGCAACCACTTTTACCTCATTAGCTAACTATAAAATGTTGAATCCAAAATGAAAACACAATAATGTTTTCAATTCAAGCTCATTAGCTTGTATATAGATCAGAACTCAATTCAGCAACCATACTTTTTGGTATCTTGGGTTCTTTAATAACCACAGTTACCATAAGTCACTAAACATCACATGATCACCATTCTTTTTGCTTATACAAGCTGTTTACACAGAGGCAAAACTCTCCATATAGTAGCACCATGCAGTGCAAGCCAGAATAATCAATGGGTGCAGGAAGGTTTGTGCCTACTCATCCAATATTCCCAAATTAGTTTCTAGCTTGTGATTTTCATCAGTGAGGAGCCTTGTATCTGAGAGCCCCACATCTAGGTTTTAGGATCTAATGCAACCCTCCAGCAGCTATCTTTTACTTTATTAGCTAACTTTAAAGCTTTGAGTCCAAAATGAAAACACACAATAATGTTTTCACTTCAACTTCTTAGAAATCAATTTGTGAGCCATATATTTATTTAGATGTCATTGATATTTTAGATTTGTAGGGCATATTAAATTATTATCTCATCCATCCATGAATCATTTTGTTTAAGTATAAATGTAAATAACATTTAACTTTTAATATAAGTTTGTGTTATTATTAACAGTATTTTGATTCATAAGGAATATTAAGGTTTATTTGTCTAAATCTTTATGTCAGAATTTTTATTCTATTATAAGTGGTTTATGTAATAGGCATAGATTGTTGCTTATAAAATAATATTTGGTTTTATTGCTTTAGCTTTAATCTATAGCAAATAATGCTTATATTTTTAGGATAGCTTGAAACAATATTACTTATTTTTTATCCAATCTAAATGTTATCTGAATTTATGAGATTACAACAAAGATTAATTTCATTGTTTTAGTGAATTAAATGTTAAATTGTTATTCATTGATTGATATTCACATTAGTTTAGTTTATTATTTTACTTTCAAAATTAAAACTTTATTTACACCTTAGAATAGATTCAAGAGAAATCAATGATAGCATAAAATTATGTCAATAAAAAATTTCAATGAATACATATAAATATGGTATGCAAACCATGTATATAAAAAAATCAAAAGTTGTATTAGATCAATAACATAGTCTCAAGAGCTGTATAAGAAAATTATGATAAGCAAATTAATGCAAGTATGAAAGAAAAATAAATATATAAATAAAATTAAAGATTACACTAATGCCTTAAGCAGTGCATTATATGCATAATTTGCTAGGAATATAAAGTAAGTCAAACCTATATATTATAACCTACACTCCCAACACCGCACATATATATTACATGAACGAAATGCCCAGGCGCCAGTTCTATTAATGAATAGAACAATATAAGAAAATATATAATATAAAATTATTACTGAGACTCTATATTTAAGTTTATGTTCAGCTCAGCTCAGTGGGAGGCTATAGGCAGTTCATAAGATATATAATAATAGATGAATAAAGAAAGAAATATTATAAAACATTCAATATAACGTAAATTCCTTTGTTAATTGATTGTATGATAAAGAATCATAATGTTTACTTAGTACGGTCTATTAAAAATATACTTTAAACTTAATTTCTTCCTTCATCCAAGTATAACATATATCAGCTTGCTATAATTATATTCGTAGACAATTCTATTACTTGGCATATTATAATCCACACATCTACTTTAATGCCAATCAAGAAAGAAATAATAAGATCTCGGGGAATTTAATAAACACAGTTGAATTAAATAAACTACATTGCCCTAAGTTATAATTATAAAGTATGCTAAAATATCATGAAACAAATTGACTAAATATCTTACTGTGTTTCAATAATAAGATAATAACAGAGATAGGGAATTTTAATCTTGTATCATCATCTAACAAAATATACTGACCTGGCAACCTTTCTAATATGTTTAACAACTGGCAAATACTCTTTATAATGTTTGGATTAAGAAAACAATATTGTCAGACACTAGCAAATTTAATATGATAACTTTATAATAGTATATCTGTTTTATAATAGATTTATACAATGTGGAGATGTGGAAATACGAATATATACAAAAAAATAACTCACGACACAGTTGTTTTAAATTTAAATAACTAAATACATCATTTATTACAAATAAACAAAATAAATTGGGATGAACATAATATTTACAAAATAGATCTTCGTTTTATAGACCGTTAAATTATTAAATAAATCTTAGCATCAGTTTGGGATTCCTACTATCTAAACAAACTAATAATAATAAACTTAAAGATCCCGACTTGGAACACATACTTGCTTAGATGTTTTATCCATACGACAATGAATGAATGAAATATCATATTATTATCACAACAAAAAAAAAAATATAAATACTTTCGACAGGATATTACGGTTGATTGACAAAATAAATCAAACCATTAATCTTTGGCTTTCAGCAAAACAACTTTCTCTAATTGACTAAATAATAATTCCAATTCCTTATACCTTTCAAACATAGCAAAATCATGTTTATTCTGATGATTTGATGATTAATTTTTACTTAAATAGATACATTGTAGTTTAAAATACTTATTTCCTGTTTAAATCTTAATGTTTTATACCTTTATTAACTGAATTTAGTATATTTCCGAGCATTTATTTCTCATTTTTATATTTCATAATTCTATACCCCAATTCGCGATATTATTTATATTACGCTTGTGTGTGTGCGTTCAAGCAGCAATATCGTAAAACAATCTTTTCTGTAAACTCTCCCTTCATTAAGAAAATATCACATAATTAATTTATTTCGAACAATGTCGTAAATCCTCCATAAATA
The DNA here is from genome assembly GCA_028023455.1 of Epiperipatus broadwayi. NCBI lineage: Eukaryota > Metazoa > Onychophora > Udeonychophora > Euonychophora > Peripatidae > Epiperipatus > Epiperipatus broadwayi. The sequence continues at coordinate 17,996 of JAQFVV010008364.1, forward strand.
TGACACTAGTACTACATCCAGAATTAATCTAACAATTTGTCTAACCACTTTTTAATTAACCCAAAGCTATATTTTATGATTTTACATACAACACGTTATAAAGGCAATATACATGAGAAGCAGATAAACATCTATTGAACACTTCTACCAGAATTCATCTAATTCCACATATACCTTTGGCGGAGAACATCTACTCAACACCAAGAATCCAAGAAAACGTCACATAACTTCCTAAGCATCATTTAATCATATTTTAACAATAACTCCTTTACTTCTAAACACATTATTTGGTGGGGATTTTTAATTTCACATCACCAGGGCCCTAAGAACATCACTTCAACAATATCATTAGTCATACACATATAAAATAAACTAGGCTCTACTCATGGAAATTATTAGCATATATCAAATAAGCAAGATCTCCTATCCCTATAAATATTACAACGCAGTCAAATTTCTTTCTATTATCATAGCTTCTAAAATATTGAACCTTATAAATACATGCTAGCAGACAAATACCTACAGATAATACATCAATCTGTTCAACTCAGGAAATACGACAGTGTACGAATTTATGCATAAAATATTCATAAATTATACTCTATTACACAAAATATTACAATTGTGCAAAACAAACACACACTCGCGAACAAAAGTATATATAATATTAACCCTAAATTACACACTAAGTAGGTAATGTGACAATTAAATATTGCATTAAGGTATAACTGTTTTAATTTAATAAACTTTAGGTTACTTTTAAGATTTAATGCTTCTAATTATTATGAACGAACTTTCTTTTTATATTTAACAAACTATTTTTATTATACGTTCGTTCGTTGATTAAAAAAAAAATAATAATAATAATTCTCACTTTAAGATAATAACATATGCAAAATAAATGTAAACCTCTCTAATAATAAATATATTATTAAAAATATTTCCTTCATTCTCTTAAGGAAAATAATAAGACCTATTTGAACACAATCAATATTTTTACCGTACTATTTTTTTTTTTTAAGTAGCGCATTTTCCGAGACGGTCTTGAAAATCAAAATAACATAGATTATAACATAAACATAATAATAATAAAGCTTCTCTATCCATTATATGAGTTAAGTAATAAAAAAAATTAAAAAGATAAAAACACAAAAGTTATTAGTTTTGTAATCTGAATAAAAAGTTCATTTGCCAAGCTTCCTCTGGGATATTATAATAAACAACGTAGGTCACATTCCAAACCGACTTTAAATTAAATGCAATAAACCCACTACTTTCCAATACTCATAACATATCCATTGAGATACCAAATCACAAGCAGTTAATTTCTCCTTTATTATACTGAGAAATATACGATATTCCTCGTGCCGTTCTGGGTTAAATACGCAATTGTCCTTATTATTTTGAATAGCATTATCCACTGTAAATTGTCTTTAGTAATTCCGTGATTAATAATGCTTTATTTGATATTCCGTTTTTATTGAAGAGAACTAAATTTACCAGCAATTTTGTCCATCAAATTCAATTCAAACAGAAGTAGTTATATTTTATTTCCTTAATTTATTAGTGCCTATTCGCTCCAGATATATATCCAATGAATGAGTATTGTTATCTAATTACGAAGAATTTAAACATGGTATGCTCTATCAAGATAGACACATCCTTAAGTCTATGTATAATCCTCGCAAGACATAGCACGAAAAATAGTGAGAATAATATGTATTCTATTATTAACAGTTCTGCACACGTTTTCCATATATATATATATAAAAAATACGTTGCTTAATGATGAAATAATAATACTTATGTGAATCATTCTTATTTAAAACTGAAATTAAATAAAGTAATATAGATTGCATGATATTAATATACATCTTTACAAGAGCAATAGTGACGAAAAGATTAGTTTAGAATGTTTAAATTGAAAGAGAATAAGCAAAGCCGAGTACCTTTATAAAGTTTAGTGCTGCATATTGAAATTAGTTCCTTCCATGATATATTTCTTCTAATCTGACTTCAGCAATTAACTTTAGTTGTTTGAAAAATATAAGCCACTGTCTTTTTGGCTATAATTCTTTACAAAGCTAATTTTTTTACATACTGGAGATCTTTGTTACAAACTCTCTTTTTTGCAACAGTTCTTTTACATTCCCTTTACTAGCTTACTCCCACGCATTTTTTGTAGCTCTGCCAATTACATATGCAAAAAAAAATCTTTACACACAAAAAAAAAATATCAGCTTGATTTTCAGAATTAAGTGACAAAAAAAAATACATAGCTTTTACAAACTTGAAAGAAAAATGAATTTTAATTAACCATCAAATAAAAATGATTAATAATTTATTTAATTTGTAAAATAATTTATTGATTCAACTATTTATTTATTACTGGAAAGAAATATATATTTGTTAATTATTTAAGATGACTACTGTAGTTTAAATGTCTTTTTATTGTGAATGTACTATTGTTGGCTGTTATTTAAAGGATGAAAATGAAATGAAATATAATGCAGTCAAACATGCATACACATGCACTACAACCTAAATATTGAACTGTCTTAACTAAACATAATTAAAGCTGCTATTCTGTTGTTACAAGGATAAGAAATAATAAATAAAGGATTTTAAAACCATTCAACTAAATATTACACTAACATAGGATCACTTTGCATTTTTCCAACAAAATATATCAATTTCATTAACAAACCACCCCCCTTCCTTACATTATATACCCTATTAACCACAATAATACTAATACCTATCAAGTAGTCAATAAACTGCATAACAACCCATATTTAAACCGTAAATAATCTTGTTCAAAAATTTTTAAAATTCTAAGGCTATTTCATTTTTTTTTATATAATACAATATAGCTATTTAACTAAGATACAAAGTATTTTAAACCCTTGTGCCCATTCAGATGGTCACAATATATATATAAGGTTTAGAAGTTCCATTGATTAATGACTATCTTGGCCCAAAGGCCAAGGAGGACTATAACAATATTTACAAGTTGATATAGGTAAATTAATTACACAGTATGGAACTAATGCAAAGTTTATGTATTGAATATATAGGGGTGTATGAAAGATTTACATAGTTAAAGTTTAAATTATTCTTAGGTGAAAGATGGGATATATTACTCATTCAGTGGATGGGAGAAAGTTCAAGTCTTAGGCCTAAGAATACATGAATTAAGTCTCTATCCTCATCTGGCTCCAGGTTTGGTCAGTTAGCCAAGGCTGACAAGTTCATTTATCCTCATCTTTTATCTTGTAGAGGGACTTGAAAAATTGATTAACCATTGAGTCATTACAGCCATGATCAAATATCATGCTACATCTAGTGGTTCAAATTGAAAAGTTAATGAAAGTGGCCAGCATTTAGTAGTGCTACCTTCCCCAACAAGGACAGATAGACCTTAGATAGTGATGTTATTCTAGAATTGACCTTAGCTAATAAGGAAGCTTTGAGTTCCCTTCTCATAGTGGATGGGGGGAGGCTAGGGGGAAGCTGAGAAATTTCTGAGAGGGGGGGAGCTTTAACCCCACCTGGTATTTGCTTTCCTGATAGAATTGACCATTTTGATTCTGTTATAAATGAAGGCTACAACTTAAGGCATTTTAAAATTAGGATTGTTTTTACTTGGTTCATATTTTTATTCTGTTACAAAAGATGATCAATAATTAGACTATAATTAAGGATACAGTATGACCCATATTTTTATTCTGTTATATACAGTGTCCAACTTCAGGGCATATTTTTATTCTGTTACAAATGGTAACAATTCACAGGGTATTATTAAACCAAGATCATTCTTTCATGGTCACACTTTCATTCTATTATAATATGTATCTTTTGCTAAAGACTTGTTATAAAATATTGAATTAGGGAAACTAACTAATGAGGATTAAATAAGAACCATATATAATATAATCCCATAATGATTTATAAGGAAGTATTTGTGAATAGTAATTGGATTTTAAATTTCTCATGAATCCAGGGTAAATCAATATGCATTGGATTTTTTAAAATGTTTATGCACATATAGACATTGTTTCATTATTTCATCAATTTAACTCCATTCAAAGTTCTTTTAATTAATTAATTAATAGTTAATGTATACATGGGTTTTAGTTATGAATAAATGTTTAGATGTGCATATAATTAAAGAGAAACTTTGATAAGTAATAAGATAAGATATTTTACTGTAATATCTCCACACTAAAACTCAATATATATTTATTTATAATATTCTATTTATTTCTATACTTAGCGCTTTCAAAGGAACAATGCCTTCATTTTCAAAGCTATAGATAGATAGTTTTAATAACGATGTAATCAAAATTACCATTAAATATTAATTTTATAGTTCTCATAACTTATTTAGATTTCTTATTAGTTATCACTTCAAATCCGAATAAGTCCTGAGACTCCATAAACTTTATATATCTGACAAACAAGAGTAAACAGATTTTCCTTTGATTTTAACTCTGCCATCTCTTAAGCATCATAATTAGTTACAGATTGGATAAGCATCATGGATTATATTTATCAACTTATCTTTTACCAAGTGTGTTTATGAATTATTATAATTTAATGTCAATAAATTAATATTGTTATTATTAATTTAAAGTAATGATGTTTATTTACTTTAACTAGATAAGGTATATGAATAAACAATGATGTGCAAGTGTGTAATTGGGTTAGTATTACCTTTAGTTCAAATAAAGATCATAATGTTATATCATCAAATCTTATCATATATACATATTAGAGCTAGCATTCCTATCATTTATGTTTCAAACTTGAAGTGGTGTAGACAAATGACATAAGAAACCACATTAGCAGAAAATTATTTAAAGTCATTTATCTGATATAAATCTAGATTCAATTTTGCATTCTATAGAGTCTCTATTTATTAGTCATATTATATATATATATATATATACTTGTTCCATTCATACTGTTACAATATATATATATATATATATATATATATTGCACTGTAATCACGTATCTTAGGATTTATACGATTTATGTTCTTCGTATTCAGTGATCAAATTACGTTCACTTTGATAATTCCCTCATTAGAATATGTCATGTTATTTTTTTCCTGGTCACACAACCTCACTTAACATAACTAAACTTGAATAATAGTTGAGGACAGAACCAGCTTTTAATTTATTTTAAAGGCATCATAATTCTATATCAGAATCCACTGGTCTATCCCCCCCCTCTTTATTAATCAGTATTATGAAATTATTTGCTTCACCCGGATTGTACTTTTTAATGTGGCATCAGCAATTTATTTGGTAAAGTAATAATTGTTGAATTTAAGTAATTTTATCCTATTAATAACAAACTTAAATAAACACAATGCAAGTTATATTTCTATGATTTATTAAATTATAATTATGATTATTTTAAAAACTGAATAGAGAACAACAATATAAAAACAAATTCAAATGGCTATTAAACATTATTGTTTCTAAGATTCAGATTTCTTTCTTCTATAGTCTGATGCAACGCAGCATTTGCTACCTTTGTAGTTTAAGAAAGTAATCATTTAAATTATGAAATAAAGTCTCTTACTGGTAAGTTGAATTATTCAATTATAATGGTGTGTAGATTACCATACATGGTTTTTATTATCCTGGGAGAGATTGGTTGTATGCTCTCATTCCAGCTTGCAGCAGTCCAGAGTTGAAAGATTTAGGTAGGCAATGGCTTCACTCTTGGAATTTTAAGACTTCAGAAAGGAAGAAGCATTGGCAAATGAACTTTCTGTACTCACACATATTTTTGACAAATTCAATACGCTGGTGAGAGTTGCTTGGCACATTTTTATGACCTCATAGAAAAATCAATTTTATAGTAAACTGTTTTCTTTAGAAGACAAAAATCTAAGATGCAAGATACATTTGCTTTTTATACCCCCTCCCTGATTTTAGTAACTGTGGACATCCTGTTAACACCTTTTAACTTTGACAAATTTAAAGTAATTTTGTTCAGTCATTTTTCTCCCATCTAGTGGCTATCTTTGATGATGGCAATGGAATGCTTTGACTTTAGTTTTTAAATGTAGCTAATTAATTTTCAATAAGAATTTTTATCTTTATCTTAGCAAAAATCAAAGTAAGGTCTGATTGTTCTCTTTATCTCTTTTTCTAAACCTCTTTAACTAAAAAAAAATATATAACCTATGTTGTCTAAAAAAATACAATTAGATGAGATTTGAAAAGAAAAAATATTTTATTTTTGGTAATTTGACTTGCCAATGCAAAACTTGTACCAAAATATGGTACAGAATATACATAAACATTAAAAGCATAAAGCTAAACTAGTCAATAAATATTCAAAATTATCCCAAATTCACAACTCAACCAGACTAGCCAAAAAATAAACCCTAAAGCATAGCCGATGGTTTCATTGCTACAAACAGATTTCTCATGTGTAAAGAACTACAAAATAACATTATATTTAAACTAAACAATACCACAATCCCACTTATTTCCCATACACCTTTAATATTAAAAGAACTTTTAAATAAGTTAATTGCTTCAGAATCATAAATTGTTAATAATAAAGATTCTTTAATTTTAATTTTTATTTCACTTCTCTCACAGAACACAACATTAGCTTCATCAGAATTAATAGTGTGGCCTGTTTCTTTTTCATGGTTATATAAAGCAGAACTAAGATATTTATTTCTAACCCTACATTTATGTACAAACAACATTTCACAATTAAATCAGCAGCCACAATTGAATTACAAATCTACAATCAATGCTTTCCCTGACAAATCAGACTTCTCAAATGCAAAGCAACAGAATATAAAAGAAATATATACTATCTCATCTCTTTATAATTCCAATTTGCATATCAAATATCTTTAATATCAAAAAAACTTTTGAATAAGTTAATAGCACCAGAATTATACATCTTTATTAAATGTTTCTACATCCATTTCTGTTTAGTATTTTTTTTCAAAAAAAGAATACATAAATATACATATTTTCTTTTTATTCAAACTCCAAGAATCTATATCTTCTCTTATTTCTGTCACCATAATCAATTTTTCACTTGTTTACAAATTCTAGCATTAAAGTCTCCCATGACATTTTAAACAGATTGTTTGGTCTTATCAAAAGCTCTTCATCACAATGAGAACTTGCAGGGACATATATGAATTCTCTGCATTTGGTATCTTCCTTTCATGTGATAACAAATTTTCCCATTCTGTCTGATATATCATCTACCTTCACAATGTTGTACTTCCATTTCTTATTTATAATGAATGGCAGACATACTTGTGTTTCCAATATTTGAACCTTTGTAGTAAAATGTATGTTTACTTTTATAATCAATTGTCTCTTCACCTTTTCTTCTAGTTTCATAAATTCCAACAATATTCCATTTAGTATCCTTTTTTCTTTCAATTCATTTTAAATAATCTGCAGTTAAAAGTACCTAAATAAAAGGACTTTCACAAAGTTCAGCAATGTGCCACTTCTTCCAATTCATGCAATCTTACTTCACTTAAAAGTCATCTGAAATTTTAAATACTACCAGAGGGGTTTTAATCACTCTCTGCATTCAGTCATCAACTGTTGCATTGGCTGGTGACTTTATAGAACTATTATGAATAAGACCATAATTTAGTTTTTATGTCACAATTGTAAATATCTACAAAAAGTTTATTCAATCATATTTTCATTCTCTCTTTACAAAAATTCACCTGATATTACAATTAAGAAATATTAGGCAACTGAGAAGAAAGACCATGGCCTATTGTGAGCAGTCCATCCACATTTATTTATTATATGATTAATCATACAGTAATAACAGCTGCAACAACAAAAATGTATAGAGTGAATATTAGAAATTTTCCAAGTGCATTTTCTTTAAAGTCTCTAAGAACAGTTAATAGCAAACTTTTTCTGCAGCTAGATCTAATAATCCTAACGTTTAACATAATAACTACATAACATATAATTATTTTTTAAAACTCCTATATTAACAAGTGTAAAAACTTCAAGAATATAGTGAGCAACCCTGCTGTTAACAGAAGCCAACCTGCGTATATTTCGTCTAATCATCTACAGTTTACAGATGACTTAGACCAATTTCAAGTGATTAATAAAGCTGCACCAAAATCCACTCATCTACCTTTCCAGAGGATTATTTCAAAAGACAAAACTCTGGTAAGTAGATCTGAATCACAAGAAGAGCTCTGCTTGCTACAGATCAATGCACATAGCCAATCCATACAGCAACATACTAATTCTCAGCACTCATAGATCAATTAAACAAACAAAACACTTCAAAAGTTGCAAAAAAAAATACAATAATAAGCATTTAAACCCCAACAAACAGTATGACAATCAAGAGTCCTATTCTCTTAAAAATACTAACAAAACAGCCGATGAAAAACCACATCAATTAGTTATTAAGTCTTCACAGAAGCCTGCTACAAGAAATAGTCTTATCCATTCTCATACCAAGCAAGCCAGTTTCCAGACTTCTGACCTGTAAGTAGAGCCGAATGATCTATATGTTTCAGATTCTCCATCTGAAATGGAACATGCCAGTTCTGCTACAATCAATAATAAAAGAAAATCATCTAGGCCACCAACTACTAGCTCAGATGAAGATCACAACAGCAAATAAGATACCACCTCAATTCATAATTCAAAAGAAAGTGCAGCTGTAAAAGTCCATACTCCCAAAAAAAAAAGAGACAAAAAGTGCAAAACTTCAACCTCTGACCTATGTAAAGATCAGGTTGAGCTGGAGCTGAATGAACCAGCTGAGACAACACTACTTATTCCTGAAATTGTGTCTGAAGACTCACAAGATCACTGTTTTAACTCATTTCAATCAACCAAATCTACAGACAGGCAAGTGGTTGATTGTGGCCTAGCTAACCAAGGTGTATAGTACAAATTGCAAGATAGTTGGCCTGAATGTCAGAGGTCTTAATTCACTTTTGCGTGTGCATGCCATAAGACAATGGTTCAACTCTGTATCCCCTCATATTTTATTTTATGGGAGAAACCAAGTTTCACCATAAATCTAACAGCAAGATTCTAACTTTGTTTAACAATCTTGTCTATACTCACCTTACACTAAGTCAATCAGCTGCTGGTGGAGTAGGCATCCTAATAAATCATAAGTTTCTCCCCAACAACTTCAGAATTATGTATGCTGACAACATTTTCTCTGTCAGCCTTACATATGATAATACTACAATAATTGCATTCTATGTTTATGCACAGAACAATTCAGCATGCTACATGCACATTATCAACACAATAAACATGATAACAGCCAATAATAATCATCCATCAATCATAATTGGAGATTTCAATCCTTCCTATGAAGTCTTTGATGGCAAGTACATTCATCTGCTCAACAGATGCTATATTAGTGGGAGAGGGTTTTTTCCTTCTAATGCCTTCTCCTTTTATACAAGAAGCTGCCAATCTCTCATAGACCTGTTATTCTATACATCAGAGCTCCACTATAGTCTCGAAGCCACTTTACAACCTATAGCATTCTCTGATCATCATGCCCTAGTAGCATGCATTCAGATAAGTAACTGTAGTTCAGTTAGGCACAACAGGTCTATCAGAAAGGCCACAATGACAGAGGCTATCCCTTCGGAGGCCTATATCCTTTTTCATAAAATTGACATCTTGTCTAGACCTCCGGAGGAAGCATGGTTTGCATTCATTCACATCCTACAATCACTCATAAGCTTTCACACACACAGACTAAAAGGCCCAATTTCATTAATGACTTATCTGGAGGATATTAATAATAAAATAAAAAAATTTCTCTACTGATCAATCTTCCATTGACAACCTCATCACCCTAAAAGCCCAGTATAGGACAAAACAGGTTGCACTTGCTGAATATATTGCCGCAAAAAGGGCAAAGATATATATTGCTGCTCAGCACTTCTGGACCAGAGGATATCTAAGATGGGCACTGGGAGCCAAGAGAAAAAAAAAGTACCTTCAGTACTAGATATCAATGGTGCAAAGGTCTCTGGCCAACAAATGGTCATTCATATTGCTTCCTACTTTAAACAATTACTTTGGAAGGATCTGCCAGATGAACATCATGGATGGGAAGGCTTTGATGACAGGCAGGAACATGGCATCACTACAGATGATATCAAAGACATCAAGACTGTCGCATCTGCCTGATAGTGTGCACCCTGGCATGCATGCCATCCGAAATTCCTATTGGCTCATCTGAGTTACTTTTCTATTCCAATCATATTAAATATGAACAACCACCTTGAAAAACAGCAGAGAGTGATCAATGATCTCTACCCTGTTTCGCTCGTCCCATTTCTTAAAAAGAACAAGGACTCAACAGATATTAAAAACATCAGACCCATTTCAATGTCACCGATTCTAATTAAAATTATTGAAGGTGTCATTAAAGAGAGAATCCAATGTAAAATACTGGACCATATATCTCATTCTCAGTATGCCAAAAAGGGCACGTCTGCGCTGACTGCGATTGGTGAAGTTAAGATTCTTTTCAATTTCATATGCATTAAGAGACTTTCCAAGCTAATCGCAGTCCAACTAGATATCACTCAAGCATTTTACTCAGTCAACATTGGCATATTATTAAACCAGCTTAAAGAGCTGAGCATATCAACAGAAATTATTCAAAATTTTGGATAATTGTGGTATAACTGGCAGATCTTTATTTCTCTCAATGGATATTATGCAGACAGTTTTAGGCCAAACATATTGATCCCACAAGGCTCTCCTCTCAGTGCCTCTTATTTATAACATATATTAATCCTTTGCTAGTAGACATTAATAATAGGATTCCGGGTGTCTATGTACCATGACTCAGAAGATCTATTAGCTCAATAGCCTACATGGATGACGTGCTGGTCATCTTGCCATCCAGAAAATACTTAAATACACTATACCAAATAATAAACAACTTCACCTCAGCACTTCAGCTTCAAATCAATCCAAGCAAGTCATCTACATGGAAAATTCTATCCGGAAAAAAATCACATCTAGCTATCTTGCTGAGCCACAAAGATTCCTGGGATTCTCCATCCATAAAACGCAATCTGCAATGTCCAAGGAGATTCAACAGTCAATTCTGCACTCTGCTAGTCAGACTATAAAAACACTTTCCAAAGTATATCTGTCACTTCATGGAAAGGTTGCCTTACTCAATATGAAGGTAATGGCAAAAATCTCCTATTATCTCCCAATTATAACAGCCTTGAAAACCTTTATCAACAAGATCAATTCATTATATGCTAAGCTGTTCTGGAATGGGCGATTGGCTTCCATTAGCATTGCTAAAATGCAACATCATCGGAGGCAAAAATGAATGTCGCTTCACTCCATTTCAGCAATTAGCTTTCAAAAAGCACATGCACTTGTCTTTAACCTAATACAGAAATATGGGCATATGCAGATTGCCGACATAGTTCCACCTACAGACAGGCCTCCTCCTGCTACTAGTTGTTGGCTTGACATCCTGCTGTTTGACATTAATGTTCATTACAACATGTCAAACAACGCTTTCAAGTCCAAGCTGTCTCTGTGGGAAGCAAATCAGCTTATCAACCCACAAGTTAGCACTAGTAAGCCAACATTTAGAATAACCAATCAGAAGCTGATAAGCTTATTCAAATTCTGGGCTTTGGAGCCTAAATTTTTAGACTACCTAGTCAAAATAAATCTCCAGGCTATGCTGACTAGTTGGTTCCTAAATTACAGGAGAAAGATTGGTTCCATTGATCCACTCTGTGTAAATTGCCACCGGCAGGACGAGACTTTTGAGCATATAATCTGCACATGCAATGGACTTGGCAAGATCAAATTGATCATTTACCAGAACTGCAGAGTAGACTTTTACAAAATTATGTCCATCAAGGACTGCATAGCTACTAGAGACATTACTACTATTAGATTATCTACTTTCTTGACCTATTCCATGTGGCTGTCTAGGTGTAAAAGACTATTCACTGTACCACAACCAGATATAGATATTTTCTTTCTACAAACGCTAAAGAAGACAGAACTTTGTCATCTAAATTTTTGTTTGAACTGACCTGGTTACCTTTTAGTTTACCTAAATAGTCACAGACTTACTAATAATTATATTAACACTATTCAATGTTTCGATTTATTTTGGTTATTTCACACTGTTTCATGTTTTGCTCATTTTCTTATCATGTATTAATCAATGATACAGTGTGTGTATAATTCTCGTGATACTAGCTTATATTAGACATCTTAATAAACTCATTTAGAGCAGACACGAGGAAAATATATAATATGACCATTGTTTGTACCACAAATGTAATCTTGACTTATTAAATCAGCTCTAGCTCTGTGATAGACATTGGGCGCATACCCTGTTAAAAGTACTCTTGTATTATATCATCAATACATCAAATGCAAGTGGGTTATACATACTTGTGCATTAATACTTGTGTATTAATATAACTTATTCCAGTCCACCCTTTTATAATGCATTGATTACCTATTTAGCAATACTTGTCATATATTGACATTAAATGTACACCTTCTGTCAAATGAAATCTTATTATGTTTCCTAAGTTCCTACTGAATTTTGGGTTTTATATCCTTTTATTGTAATTCAATAATTTTATGCCTTATTTCTTTTGTCACATATAACCTTGTATTATTTTACCAATGTATCAAATGTAAACATGCATATATCCTGTTAATAAAGTTTTGGAATAATAAAACTTCAATCCCTCTCCTTCTACAATATATTTTATGGAAGGATCTTCCAATTTTTTTCATTAGAAAAATAGTCAGCATAATTAACAAATAATTTTAAATATATATATTCACAATTAATAATTATGGTTTTCAAATAATTAATGTAAACCAAATCAATTAAATTTAAAATCGTATATTATTAAACCTTTTCTTTATTAATCTAAATCTTATAAAACTCACTATTATAGGCAAAGTACATAGAATCCTCCAACAACCAAAGCATATCTTTGATAACATTAATTGTATTTTCAGACAAAGATCTATTATTAACTAACATAGAAATAAAAGCTTAAATAATCTTTAATCTATTAACAAGTTGATGCATATTCTCTATATCAAAACTAGTGTAAAAGTAATTATCTTTTATTCTAAAAGTATTAATTTTATAAATGCCCCCAAAGAAGATAAAGCAACGTAATTACTTATTCAGGAGCCTAGAAATCCTTTCAACAATATTAAGTAAAATCCAAGATAAATTATATATAAATACAATCTTCTTTGTGAGTTTTAATACTCATAAACACATCTTAACTGATATGAAAGTAATATTTTTATATTTTCCATATTTATCATAATACAATATTAAATTTCTTTTAATTAAGCTACTAGAATTTTTTTTGCAAAACAAACGTATTTAACATTATTAAATTCTTTTTTTTTTTTTTTAAGTGTCATAGCATCGGCCGGGACGCGAACCCGCAACCCAGGCAACTGCCTGCAAGTGCAAGGCAGTCGCGCTGACCTCTCGACCACCAATGCAAGACTTAAATTCTTTATCATCTATCTTGTCTAAAAACGTTTTCTTTCATAGTAAAATAGACAGTTTGTCTTCATAAGCAATGCTATTAATTTATTCTTATGATGTTTAACTTCAACAGGATTAATTAAATTTCTTATTTTTTGTTTTTAAACTTTTATTTAAAACTAAGCAAATGTTTATTTTTGTTAAATTAAAATTTTGTTTAGGTTTATTAGTGCTAAAAGATTTAATAGATTATTGTTCGGTATGTAGTTTTTTTTTTTTTCATATGTCATAGCATCGGCCGGGAGGCGAACCCACAACCGTCTGCAACCAACTACTTGCTTGCAAGGCGATTGCGATGACCTCTCGGCTACCAACGCTATGTAGTTATTAAATTAAAAATAAGAATTTAAACTCTATTATTAGATATTATAATTACCAGCCTACTATCCATAACGTAGTTATTTTAAGATTTTGTTATAAAAATGAAAAGTTAAATAGTTTAAAAAATATAACTATCAAAAAAAAAAAGAGAATTTCTATAAAGATCACATTTGTATATGAATGATAGTGTGATTTCCACGACATCATTCTCATGCAAGGCTGTGAAGGGATATAATCATAAACGTATGACCAAAGACATGTGAAAAAGATTATAATTTCCAAGATAGACATTTTGTGTTGAAGCAGCACTTATCAATTGGTCCATATCACAATCTTTTACACACATCTTTATTATTGTTCAGTATATATAAATAGCCAATTACTACAGCTTAATTGATGTGTCAAACTTACTGCCCTCAGAACTTTTATACAAATCACTTAATGGAAGTAAATTAATAATTTTTATTAGCCTTTCATTAGATTAGAGATTATCCATTTAATGAATAATATTTCTGTATTGCAATTTCCACTACACCACTTTCATGCAAGGCAAGTGGCTTGTGTCAAGGTTGTGATGGCAGTGAGTTTATCACTTACATTGTAGTAATTAGCTATCATATATACCAAACAATGATCAAGATATATGTAAGAAATTGTGATTTGGGCCAACTGATGAGTGCTCTTTCAGCAAGCAATGTACATTTTGGGGATCAGACGTCTTTTTCACATGTCTTTGGTCATATATTTATGATTATACCTCTTCACAAAGTGGATAGAAATCAGCCCCTACCTTGTGCAAGAATGATGTAGTGGAAACTATATTGAAGAAATATTACTCATTAAATGGACAATCTGTAGTCTAATAAATGACTAATAAAAATTATTAATTCACATTTGTATATGTTTAATAAAAATTATAATTCACAATAATTGAAAAAAATAATATAAAAGAAAAATATTTTATTTCTTTGCCTTTTAAATTGTTTTTATAGGTGTCTAAGGAGGAATCATAAAATATTTAGTAATAAGAAAATAGCATGGATAAAGAATATTCCTGTAAATATCTGAATAGTACAAAAAAAAAAAAGGAATACCATTCCTAGAGTCATTTATATCATTCTTTGTTTTTGTAAAAAATTATACTACATTGAAGTAGTATGAAC
>JAQFVV010008365.1:0-33056 GCA_028023455.1 Epiperipatus broadwayi
TGACTATCCTAGTAATCTTGTCAATCCAATATTTTAAAAGCACTGGCACCCCGGATCATAATATTTGCTGCTCCGTCCAGCCAATTGTCTTGTTTGTATTTCTATATTAACATAGCTTCCTTTTTATTTTCTTTGTTGCCTTTTTTTCAATTCCCGCATATTTTTTACATTATTATAATTGAAGTTAAAATCACTAAATACATTGTTCTATTATGGTCACAAAAAACGGATGCTGAAACATTATTATTTACCCTTTTCGGTTAATTTTCTTGTGTTTTCTAACTCCTTTTAACTAACATGAGTGATTCTTAGTCTTCTTTTTTCCAATTGGGCACCTTAGATTTCATATATCCACTTCACCACATCTACATACCGGTGATGCAATTTTTGTTTATAAATAAAAGCTAAGGAAATATTGAAATGTATTTGGATGAATTGTTAAACTCTGGTTGCAATTATAATCATATATACAATATTATTGAAAAAATTTTAACATAAAAATATAATAACAAAAATATTAATAATAATATTGATTGTCCCAAGCTAATAAAAAAATAATTGATATTAATGTCTTCTCTTTATAATGATCAAGTAACAATTTTATAAGGGAAAATTTATAAAGATATATGAGCATTATTGCATTTTGCACCTCCTACATTAAACAAGTCAATCAATAACTTTAAAGATAAAACCTCATTTTTATAAATAAAAATTGCACCATTTATAAATTGATATGTAGGTGTGTATGTAGCAAATATATATGGGAATCAAGATGCAGGTTGGAAGAAAGAACTAAAGAGCACTTGCTGTTATTAAAAAGGATTCAGAAAATGAAAGAAAATTGCAAAGTAATTAATAATGCTTCAGCATCTGTTTTTTACAACCTATAATAAGTCATGAATTTTATGGTTTTAACTTCCAATTATAATAATGTAAAAATATTGCAAATTGAAAAAAATAACAATAAAAGGAAAATAAAGGAAGTTATGCTAATATACAAATACAAACAAGTCTTAATTAACAGACAGGCAGCAAACATTAAGATCATGGAATTGTGGGAAGGTTAGCCTTTCAAAGTGTTAGTTGACAAAGACTACGAAGATAGTCGAAAGCACTCCTAAGTGGATAAAAAATTTTTAAAGTTATACTTTACATATATCTAATTACTGTATTTATAAATATTCAATTATAAGATTACATATTTTGATTTTGAAGAAATACAGACATTGAATTATAATATTATTATATTTATATATTCTTAAATGAGCTTACCAATAGCCCTTAACAAGCTTTTCAACATATTCCCCACTCCAGACTGATTTCTGTTGGCTTCTCAATGAGATCTAGGATAGTCAAGCATTAGATTTAAAATACCAGGTCAAGTCAAGCACTTTATCTAATGGTTAACTTCCTTAAGTAGAAAATCTTGAAAAAAATTCAGACATCCATATGTGTCTCTCAAATCCTATCTACCTAACTTAATCACCATATGGGATTGAACTGAGTTGAGATACATCATATATTAATAGTTTTAGCAATATAAAAATTTCCAAATCTATAATAACAAAAAATGTAATTGCAAAGAAATCAAGTCATATATTACATGATCTAATTTTAGGCTAGGCTTATATTATAAATGTTATCTAATGAGTTTTCAATAGCTCTTAGCAAGCTTTTCTAGAATATCCCCAACCCCAGATCAGCTTCTGCTTCTGGATTTCTCAGTGAGGTGTTAAGATATTCAAGCATTAGATTAATATCTATTAATATATGGTGTATCTGAACTTAGTTCAAACCCCATATAGCTATTTAAGTTAGCTGGAATTTGAAGACATATGGATGTCAGAAAATTTCAGATTCTCTACTTAATAATTAACCATTAGATCAAGTGCTAGGCTTGGCCTGATGTTTTAAATCTAATGCTTGAATATCCTAGCACCTGACTGAGAAGCCAGAAGCAGAAACTGGTCTGGGGTTGGGGATATTCTGAAAAGCTTTGTTAAGAGCTATTGGTAAGCTCATTGGAGATAACATTTGTAATACATGCTTGTTAAATTAGGTCGTGTGATATATGACTTGATTTCTCTGCATATATATATAATAATATTATATTTAATGTTTTCATGGTTCATAGATGAAGATAATTTAATATTTTTTAGGCTGAACCATGGATTGTTCTTCATTACATACAGATATATAATGTAATGATAAAAATAAATGAATCAAATGAGGTTTTGAAAGTGTATTCTAATGTGCAAAAGCTAATAAGTTAATGGCCAGTACCATGCAAGCTACAACGTTTATTTAACACAGTATTGATGCCACTTCCTCTGACCAGTTATAATAACCTTAAGGCCTGCAGTAAATGTTAAAGTATATGACATGAATGTTTAAAATTTTGTATTAAAATCTTAAAAATAACAATAATAACAATAAGTTCTGCAACACACATATGACGTAAAGCTGTATAAATTAATAGCAATTAACTAATATAAAATGGCTTAGCGACTTTACGCAAGTACATTTCTCATAATCATAGCCTGTTATGACTCACTCAATGGGATCATTATATATGGTACAATATGCAAACTTTATGCAAAGTGAGTCAATTAAGCCCACTTTTGGATATATCAAAACATGATTCTTTGCAAGCAATGGCAAAGATGATTCCAATGAGTGAGTCTAACTAGGCTTATGATTATGATAATTACACTTTCTCAAAAGCATGTAGCCATTTTAATTTATTGACTACAATTAATTTGTTAATTTATACAGTTTTACGTTATATGTGTGTTAGCACAACTTTAATATTATCATAATTTTGAAACAAGCGTAAAGCATAAACTTTTGATTTATTACTTAAAAATAATAATATATAGAGTATATGAGCTCAGACTTTTGCACAACCCACCACTCTCCACACTATCTCATAACATTGATACACTTGAACACATATATGCCAAAAAGATAAATAATCACCAATATACATATTTCATACTAAACCAGCAATCATCAGTTGGTTCAGATTACCATCTCTACACATATATGTTATAATGTTCAGATATATATTAAGATAGCCAATCCTCATCCTTTAATGAACAGGCTTCAATATACTCCACACTCCAACTCTTCAACCGTTCATCCAATTGAAAATCTGATGATGGAATGCTCAAAGGTCACCCTTATATAGATTGAACAAATCCAATGTGACATCCATTAATGACAGATTTTAGATTGACTTCAAAATAAAATAGAGACATAAATAAAATTAGGAGATCAAGAACCCCATGGCAATTAATATCAATATTAACTTTATTATACACATATACAATATGAATATGATAATTAAAATACCAAAGAAATAATAATAATAAAGATAATAAATTAATATTTTATACACTATTTCTTTATTTTCAATAATAAATTTTATAACTTTTAAAAATATTTCATTTATAATGTTAAAATATAAACTTGTGATATTATAAAATAATATTATTTTAAATCATTTTTATTATAGTTTACCTATTATACAACAATTTATAATAATCACACATATTTGTTTACCCTTTGTCCATTTAAATTATTTTTAATTTAAATATTAAAATCATGAAATATAGCAAAAGTATATCTTATCAAATATTAACAATACTTCTAAATCTCTCACATGTGGTAAAGATAAAAAAAATACACCTCTTCTCTGCTTCAAGTTAACCATATTTAATGCATGACAAAAGTTCCTATTTATGATCTTATTCATTTATTAAATATTTTATATATCTATCATATAAATAATAATGGTGTAACTAAAGTAATATGTATCCTTCATAACTTTATAATAGGTTTACATATTAATTGATATACTTTTTAATTAATGTAATTGTTAAATAAAAGTATTATTATATTTTTTATACAGGATGCTTTGGGAAATTATATTTTTTTATAAAATAATATCATTTATTTTTTTTACCTGAATGATATAATATTGAATAATAATTAATGAAACAACTGTCCAAAGTACTACCCTTATGTTCTTCGGGCTTATAAACAATCCATGTTGGAGCTTGTCATGTGATAATTGAATAGAACTATTTATTAACCATTAGCTTTGAATATTCTATTTGTTTGTGAACAATAACATTTTGTATACCCATTTGCATGATTGATAAATATAACAAAATATAATATTTTCATACTTATTCATTATGTTAAGCTTTCCATTTAATTTCCTGAAAAAATACAGTAGCAAATGAAAGGTAGATCTCTTCCCCTACTCTTATAATCTTAAAAATTTATGTTTTTGATTTCTCAACTATTAAAAAATATAATTAATTCATAGTTAAGTTTTTAAATCATGAAATTTGAAGGTAGTCTCTCTAATTGTGTCACTCAGTTCAATATCTGTTTTTTTTTTTTTTCAGTTTTTTTTATTTAAAAATTGCACTCTTTTTAAAATCAGGCAATCATTTCAAGGGAAATTATTGTCGAATTTCCTGTGTTCTATCTTGTATTCTTAAAAAATATATATTTGCATGAATAGAAATATAAAAAAAATATTTTTATATGTCTTTAAATAATAATGATAGAGCTATTGTTTTGTTTCTTTGGTTTAAATACCACTCTTTTAGCCTTCATACAGCACTTATAGTTACTATATATATATATATATATAACAGTCTTAAATAAAAATCTATAATAAAAATCTTTTTCCAGAGAAATAGTGGAAAAGACAATAATTATTAGGCTATTCAACTGCAGATGATGAGGTGTTTTGTAAGTTTGCTTCTAGCTCAAAGATTGGCAAATATTGTACCTAAAAAATCTCTCTTAATAGCAGGTTTGTGATGAAGAGAAGTTTAATTTAATGTTACAATTGTAAACTTAAGGTACATGTAATATATATTTAATTTAAATCAATTTATTCTCTAAATTCTACTACATAAATTTAAACATACGAAATTATTCACAAATTAGTTTTTAGCTTCTCTACGTTTATTGTAAAAGATAAGAAGCACATACATTTTCTTTTAAAATGAATAATACAAATTCATCCTATTTTAAATTTATACATTTTTAAAATTTTTCTTATTCATTATGAGTTGCAGTAATAACAATAAAAATAAAAGTGTTAGAACAAATAATTAAGTCTGACCAACATATAACTGCATGGCTAAAAGTAATCTGTGCATTAATGAAAAAATTATATTTGTCAAACAGGCATTTAAAAGTGTGTACTTTAAAACATTTTAAATAATAGACATGCAATCATTTACTGACCAAAATTGTACAGTTATCAAAGTTCATCATATAGTATGCACCCTAAAGAAAATTTGCTTACAAATTCTCAGCTAACTGTAAAACATTTTTAATGTTTTTCTTAGATTTAAATCTCCAATTTGTTACCATGTTTCTAAAATATAATCACTATTGCCACTAGACATTCATTTTATATATACATATATAGAGAAAGAGAAAGGAAGATCACTAAATAGATAGATAGATATATACATGCATACATTCATAAAAATTAAAACTAATGACATCAAAAGACAAATTTATTTCTATTTATATAGATATATATCATAAACATAATTTCTTCTATTAGAGCAATGGATTTCAAATAAAAACTACTAACAAAGTAATAAATATAATAAAAAATAAAAATAAGGAAATTATATCCATGTAAAAACAACATTTTTAGCTTTTAATGTTGGTAAGAAATTTATCAATTATTATTAATTGATAATTCTTGAGGTTAAACAAGTTTTCTCATTAACTTATAATAGTTCTTTTGATCCGAGTTCTTTGTTGAAATAAAGAGGTTCTTATTTACTTCAGACTCAAATTCTTATATGGAATTAAACCCAGAAAGCTATTATTTATATAGATATAATCTCATTTCTCTCTATTATAATAACAATCCATGGAAATATTTAATTCAACATATACAACTCTCTGGAAAAGTTTAAAATATTATTTGCAGAATATCAAAAAAAATGTTATTCTTTCACCTTCTCAATACCTATAATAAATAGCTTTCTGGATTGAAATCCATATATATATATATGAACTTTGGTTTAAATTTCAAGAGGATCCACATTACTTCAACAAAAATTCCATCAAAAAAGCTATTATAGATTAATAAGAAAACTTGTTTACCACTTGATGAAGTACGAAGAGATATATGTTGAGAATAACAATACGAAATAAAAATTTGATATTTAGATAATAGAACAAATAGATGTCATAAAATTAGTGGTTGAAATAAAGATGGGTTGGTCATATTTTTAGAAAAGATGATAATAGATAAATAATTAAAACTTTAAATCAGATACCAAGAGATTTAAAGGTCTAAAAAAGATTACAGTGAGATGGGTAGATAAAATATGAATGTTTGTCAGTGTAATGAGGACAATAAAAGGTATGAAATCAGAGAAACTGGATTAGAATTTAGCGAGATCTTCATTCTGTGGATCGATATTGGTTAATAATGATAATGATCTGTTTGTTACAGAATGAATTAGTATTACATTAAACTTCAATGTAATATAATTAATATAAGTGTAAAACAGTTTTAGATTGCCACCATCTCTTAACAATTTATTGAACAATAACCAAAAACAAAATACTTGTGAAGTGTGTTCCTTGGGTGGTCTATAATATTGCATGTTCTAACCCATCCTTCAGCTCTTTCTATTATGGTGAATCTAATGCCAATAGGTCCATGAATTGTTCAAGTGCATATCTATACAACAAAGCTAAATGAAAGAATGAATACAGATATATCTTCTTGACCAAGAATGTGTCATGGTTTATATATTTTCTCCTTGCAATATTAGAACTGTTTGCTCAGAAAGAGATGATAGGAAAAGAAAGTACAAAGAGGTTTATGCAATTGTAAAGAATCTATATTCCATCAACAGAAAGGATTCATGTGTTCCATTATCTGGAAAATTGAATATGAAAATGTCTTATTTGCATATTATACCTCATTTAAATATTATATAAGCATACCTGTATTGCATAATTTTATTCAGCACTATGATTCTGGAAGTGTTTTTTTGCCAAAAGCTAGCTCAGTGCTATTAACTATTTTATAGTTAATAATAATTGGTTATCTTTTCAACCAAACTCGAAGTCAACCAGTGTTTAAGAAGTAAATTTATCAATTTATATCTTGTAAAGTATATATTTTTTAGTCCAAGAGAGTACATGATTTGTTGTATAGTCAGGTATTTTTAATTAGGTTTGATGGGGAAAAAATTTTAAATTGTGACCGCAATGCCAATTGCTGAATTAATAGATCTGTCAATATGCATTTAGACAAACAAAAAAAATAAAAATGAAATAAAATGAAAAACGTTTTATACTTCTAAAATTATCAAGATAACGGTATTTTTTTTTTTTTTAGAATATGTACTTTTTGGGGGTTTGAAGATATGTAGGTGTCTAAAAATTTCAGATTTTCCACTTAATAGATAACTTTTAGTTAAATGCTGTTTTTGGGTTGATGTTTTAAATCTATTGTCTGAACCTATCCTAGCACCTCTCTGAAGAGTTCCAGAGCACGAAACCATGGTCAGAAGTTGGGGGGGGGGGATCCTGACAGAGATATTTTAAATGCTTTCTCTAGCTAAGCATTTATCACAAAGCTTGTTCAGGAATTGGCAATCCTCATTGTTTGTTTAGTTTTTTTCTTTCTATTATGCTATGTGCAGTTTAGAACAATTGGCAACGTGTCAGTCTCTGGAGGTTAAGATACTAGAATCGATTCCAGTTTTTACACTTCCAGGTTCGAACTTGGTATGAACTTTTGAGCAATAGTCGTTCTGTTATTATATTTATGTTTGTCTGAAAATTGAAAATAAATTTATAAATAAAATAATAGAAGAAATATTATCTTTAAAATAATTCTTAGAATTTTTAATTTCGGAATCCTGAGTGGAGTTTTAAAGAAGTAACTCAATATATTACATGACATTAAATTACTTTTCACTATTCAGTTATAACATGCATAAATGAAAATCAATCATTCAAATGAATCCTGTTTTGCGCATCTTATTTCTCAAATCGTGTTTTCTGTATTTGCTGTGGAAGTACTCTGGGAAAAAAAAATATTCACTTTATAGAGTTTTTATTATTTACTTTTGCAATATTTGATGTCAATAAGAATTATATTTCAATATTTCACTCGAGTAAAAAAAATGTGATCGTAGTAAGTTGTAAAATCACAAGATATTGAATTTAAGTAATCAAATATTTTATTTGTTTTTATGAAACCTATTTATTAACCAATGCAGAAGAGATTTTTTTTAAAAAAAATTCATTTTTATATATTTATAAATATAAATTTATTAAATGCACATTGATTACGTAAGTAATATCCACTGAGGCTATAACCTCGATAATATGCATGTAAAAATGCGATAGTAGAGACCTCTACAGGTGTTATAACCACAAGCTTACGCTATGGAAGCAAAACTCTCTATACAGTAGTGCTACCCTGTACCAAACATAGTAATGAATGGATGCCAGATGGCTTGTGCATAAAATCCCTATCTAGTGCCTACTCATCCAATATCCCCAGACTAGTTTCTGGCTTGTGGCCTTCATCAGTGAGGAGCTTTGGATCTGAGAGCACTCCACTTGGATTTTAGGATCTAATGCAACCCTCTAGCATCCAACTTTTATCTCTAATTAACTACAAAGCTATGAGAATAAAATTAAAAACACAATAATATTTTCAATCTAAGCTCAACAGCTTATATAGTCGTATGGGTCTGAACTCAGTTCAGCACCCATACATTTTGGTGTGGGGCACTACTGTATAGAGAGTTTTGCCTTGTTTAATAACAATTATGTGCTAGTATGAGGTGATGATCATGTGATGTTTAGTGGTTTATTTTAAAATATCATACACAAGAGTTACTAATTTTTAAGCCAGGCAACTAGTGGTTTTTTTTTGTTTTAAAAATATATATTTATATTATTTTACATCTTATAAAAAAAAAGTATTTTTATGTTATAACTAGATAGTGGGATAATTAAAGATAATCATAATCTAGATGTCATGCACCCATTCAGTGGTTGGTTTAAGTAGTTAAAATAATCACCTTATTCAAGAAATGTGCTACTAATAACTATTAAGGAATTAAACAATTTTTGTAAACAATAAATATCTGATTATATCTTTGCCAAACCTGCCCATACTTTTCATCACTATGCCTATTCATGTTTCATAAGTATGCACTAAATCTCAAGCAATTACTATATATATATATAACATACTTTCAGCTCTATAATTCATCTATAATTATCCACACACTGAGGACTATGTGGCTAGTGCTGCATTCTGCAATATTTGACAATAAAACATACAATATAAAACAAAAATAACAAAGAATGGTTTAACTCATACATTTACTATATCAAATTTTTATCCAGGAACATCATGACCAAAACTTGGCAATCAACAATCTACCTCAATTGTGCTCTCTCATAGCTTAAATTTTTATTTCCACTAACATTCCCCATAAAATTTCACCCTTGGAAAACAAATATCTGTATTCTTCTTCAGTTTAGTTATCATGATTATGTAATATTAGAACATGTCACCCTTCAAATTTGGATCACAATTTATTGTAACTAAATAGCATACTGTGCTACCTGAAGCATTACAATCACAGTATCATCATACTTTTTCCTATGTAACATAAATTTATTCTATTACAAATAGGTTAATATTTGTATATAGTTGTTTGTTATCAATAAAGTTTTTTTTAATAAAAAAAATTGTAAACCATAAAGAATTTCTATAAAATGTTTATGTCAGAAATATTTATTGTCTATTGTGAAATTTGTGTCATAACAATTCTCTTATAAGGATACAAATTATAATAATAAAATTAAAAAAAATAAACGAACAATTACATGAGATAACAAATAAGTAGCTTCTATTCTCTTTATTTAAAAACAGCCATTTAATGTGCTGGAACGAATTGATTTGTATTAGTGGAGAACATTTTTGGGAGGTTTTTATCTTAAGTAATGTTTTTAAATATATATATCTTTGCACTTTTACAATGTTTATTTTTTTTTTCTCATGTGTCATAGCATCAGCTGGGAAGCAAACCCGCTAACCCGGGACATCTGCTTGTAAAGCAGCCGTCGCTGACCTCTCAACCACCAATGCTTGACTAATGTTTATTTTTTGATTCAGTTATTTGATAGTATCTATTATCTGCCAGTGCAAAGACAATATGATTTTTTTTAATGCAAAAAGATTGAACACTTTGTTTTTGTTTTTATATCCATGTAAAAGTTTTTTATTACCTTTTTCTATAATTTAGCAATAATAATAATCCACATCGCCATTTGTTAGTAAATGAAAACAAACAAAAAGCATTGGTGGTCGAGTGGTCAGCACAGCTGCCTTACAAGCAGTTGACCCGGGTTCGCTTCCTGGTCGATGCTTTGACACATGAAAAAATTCTAAATTTTGAACTTTTCTTTCTTATTTACAGTTGCATCAAATAATTGGATAACATAATCCAAATGTAATCAATGATCTATAGAAGAACATTAGTTGAGTGTGTTAATCATTCTTATAGCCACTGAGAAGAGGATTTTAAAAAATCTGCTTACTAAAAGATTTTGTAAAAAAATTATATTCATGAATTTAAAAATATATTCTTATGATGTGATATAAAATATAAATTCAAAAATATTTATTAAATAGTATTTTGTGTGTGGACATGTGTATCAGTAGTATGAGATAGTGTGGATAGTGAAGAGCTTGAAAGTGGGAGTTCAAATCCCCTATATTAACTATAATGTTAAACAAAAAATCAAATTAAAATTCTTGAATTAAAATTGTGAAAGTGTTTTGTCTTACAACTTTTATTATGTTTGCTCTCTGGTTCATTAGGTATACTTTTAGGATTTCGTTTTTTCTGTGTTGCTTGATTCAGACTTTATATTTCTAAATACAGGTAATATTGTTAAAATATTCTAATCATTGGTTTGTATTCTCTTAATATACTTTTATATATAATAAATACAAAGGTATTCAAACACAGTCATTAATCAACTTAACTCTATAAAAGAGTTGTGAAAAGAAATTGATTTCTGTCATATTATATAATTAGATTCACAGCAGAATATGGGTGATAAATGGATTTCTCTTTTTCAGATAAAAAAACAATGCCTTGCTTCCTTTTTTCATCCAATAAAATATGTTCCTATTTTGTCAATGTATCTTTATTATATTCACTGAGTAATCTGTCACAATTTTCTTCTACCTACTATGTCTAAACCATTGTTGAAAAATGAAATTGTGGAATTGAATCACTTTTGTGCAAGGTACCACTATATTTGTTTGTAATTTAAACATTAAATCAATATTTTTAACAAAGCCACATTCTTTCTTTACTAATTTATAGTCAATAAACATCACATGATCACCATTTCTTATGCTTTCTTATAACTGTTATTAAAACAGGCAAAACTCTCTATACGTATTGTCACTCACGGCAAGCCAGAGTAATCAATGGATGCCAGAAGGCTTGTGCATAAAATCCCCATCTAGTGCCTACTTATAGGTGCAGTGCTCTCAGATCCAAGGTTCACTAGTCTGGGGATATTGGGTGAGTAGGCACTAGATGGGGATTTTATGCACAAGCCTTCTGGCATCCATTGATTACTCTGGGTTGCAGTGAATGGAATATGTATAGAGAGTTTTGCCTGTTCTAATATAAATCCAAAAAATTTAAGAAAATGTGAATTCTCCTAAAACACAATTATGTATATAGTTGTGATTAACAGCTAATACTGTATGTAAATCACCATTGTTGATTTTGATATACCCTCAAAGTATTTTATTGTGTTTTCTAGGTGAGGAAAAAATCGCTTTGTATAGAATTGAATTGGCATTTGATATTTCATGATTGCTAATATCATGCAATCATTTTTTATTTTGAAAACCTAGGATCTTCACCTCTATATTCCTGACAAAACTATTCCTCGTAATCTTGCCAGAGTTCATGTTAATAGTTTTATTGTGTACTTTTGTGTTATCATTAACCTGGTGTTTTTCAAAATGAAATTTAGTTTCCATGTGGAGTCGGTTTTATGCTGATAAATGTTACTCTCAGGGTGGTCCACGAGTAGCCAGCCTGTCATCTTTTCAGCCATTAGCAAAAGTAATAATAACTGTTTTGCTTGTGATTGTTACCATAAATATTTTTTTTTAAAAGAATATTTACATTTTCTAGGGTCACAGCTCAGTAAAATAGAGTTTTGTCTTTGTTGCGTTCTTTTTTAATCAAATAAAATTAATTAAAATCAAAATTTTTTATATTGACGACTTCATTTAATTAAATTGTAATTAGTTAATTGTTTTAATCATTGATTTTTTTAACATTTATAAATAAATTATTTGACTTAGTTCGACTGGGATTATCAATTATCGGCCATCATATAATTTATTGTATATTTCTAGGTCAAGTTACCGCGGGTTGAGGAGATTAAAGGAATTGTTTGAACACTTGTCACTCAAACTTTGGAGAAAGTATGTGTGGATTGAGGAAATAACATTTAAATATTTGAGCATTTCAATGCTGGAATGAAAGAGAGATAAAGTTTCAGGAAAAGTTGTCTCCAGCTTGAGAATAATTTTAACGCGTTTCTATAATCTGACAATTCAGTAGGTCAAAATGATACGCGCGTGTGTGTGTCTTTTTTCCCCCTGATTTTATCCAACTAACCGGGTTATATAATATATTATTCAGCATTCTGCATTTTTTCTAAATATTCTTTTATTTAACTGGATTATAATGTGAATTAAATTGGTTATTTCGCGAAAATTATTTCATTTTACATTATATAAAAATGTTTTAATTTGTTTTTAAATA
Source organism: Epiperipatus broadwayi (assembly GCA_028023455.1). Classification (NCBI taxonomy): domain Eukaryota; kingdom Metazoa; phylum Onychophora; class Udeonychophora; order Euonychophora; family Peripatidae; genus Epiperipatus; species Epiperipatus broadwayi. The sequence continues at coordinate 12,909 of JAQFVV010008365.1, forward strand.
TATTGATTCAGTTTGTGTGTGTATATGTATATAAGATGCTCATAGTGTACTCTTTTGGTAATTGTTTTAGACTAATAGCATAACTATCCTTAAGCAAACCAAGCATGAGATTTTGATTCTTAAGGCGATTGTAATCATTAATCTAAAGTATATGTTATAAATATTAAAAAAGAGCCTTTTTTGAAATCTTGAAATGGGTTCAAAAATTTTTGCATATCACTGCTTTAGATCAAAATTATAAATAGATATTTTGAAATATGACTTTTTTTTCTACAGAACAGGCTTTTCATACCTGCATTTATATATGTAATATATAGTGGTTTGAACTCAGATTTTTACACGACCCTCAACCATCCAGGCTATCTCATACCGCTGATACACTTGATCACACACATGTCGAAAAGATAAATAGATATTTTGAAAAATCAATAAATTATGTTTCTCTTTTCTATCTTTTTTTTTTTTTGCAAGTTTCAGAGTATGTTTGTGGAGAGGCATTAGGCTGCAAACATACTAATGCATCCATTTGGTATCGTTTTGTTGTTTTTTTTTATAACAAATACAAAATTCATTGGCAGTCTACTTTTTACATTATAAAATGAGCCCATGGTAAACAGATTGTGTTTTCTCTCTAAACTGTCTACAGCATCACCTCTGAATCAGCATGTGTTATGTACCAACATAGTTTAGCTGTTACTAGTGTAACTAAATCATGAGACATGAAATGTGATACTGGGTTTCATATCTTAATCCACAATGGAACAACATACTAATATTAAATTTTGTACTAAATTGACAAAAACTGCTACTAAAACATTTGAAATGATTTAAACTGTTGTATATGATGGTTGCATTGTCATATTTCAAAGAATAATTATAAAAATACAACAGCAACAATTAGATTACATAATGATATAAGGAAAGTCAACATTGAGAAGGGTGTAAGACAGAGTGACACCATATCTCCAAAACCTGTTACAGCAGTGCTGCAAGAAGTATTTTGTGAATTAAAATCAAAAGCTAAGGGAGTGAAAGTAAATGGAGATTATTTAAGTCATTTAGATTTTGCAGATGTGTAGTTGTTTTTGAAAATAATGTTTTAGAGTTGCAGAAAATATTGCAGCAGTTATCAGATGAAAGTAGCAAAGTAGGACTAAAGATAAATGTTAAAAAGACTAAAATAATGTTCAATGGATTTTCTCAAAATATGAAAATAAAGATTGATTATGATAAGTTAGAAATTAACAGCTACAAATTACCTTGGTCAGATTATTAATAGAGATGGAAACATAATGGATGAAATTAATTCTAGAATTAAACTTGGAATGCTTTTGGAAGAAATAACTTGATACTAAAAGAAAATATGCCTATGTGTTTGAAAAAGAAGGTTTTTAATAAATGGGTTTTATCAGTTCTTACTTATGGATCTGAGACTTTGACACTTAATAGAAGAGCAATATAGAAACTTTAGATCACTCAAAGAAGTATGGTGAGATACATGTTAGGAATTACAAGAAGAGATCAAAAATGCAATATATGGGCAGGAGAACAAACAGGTGTTACTGACCTCATTGAAAAAAATTAAAAGATTGGAGTTGGGCTGAATATATTGCTAGAAGATATGATAATATATGGACAATTGAAATCTTAAACTGGATTCCAAGGGATTGTAAAAGACCCAGAAAGAGACCACATGAGGTGGATGGATGAAATAAGAAAGTGTGCAGGGTTAATGTGAGAAGAGAATCCAAAGATCAGAGAAGATGGATTGAACTTGGAGAGACCTTCATCCTGTAGTGGATTGATAATGGTTGATGATGATATGATGGTTGAATCATGAGTCATAAAAATGCTTTTAAATAATTAGATTTTATGATGACAGGGAGAGCATTGAATATCACTCTTTGAAAAAACAAACCATATTTGTGATCCCAATATTCTAGCACCTTAAATGTTTGTGGTGAATAGCTAAACAATGTTGCTCATATAACATGTATTAATTTAAAACTAATTCTACAGGCAATTTAAATAGAAGGAAGGGTTTTCAAAACTTTTGTATACTCCTTTATTATTATAAATTTAACTCATGCAAACTATTAAATTGAACTTGGCATTGTGAGAAAGTGGACATTTACCTTATAATTTTCAATATCTTTGCAACTGGTCTTATTAAAAGCGTCCCTTAGCGATTCAGTTTCAAGAAGACAGGGACGATTGTCCCCTTACCTTTACGTCTTTTATTCAAGGTAAGTCGGTTTTAAACATTATATATTATGGAAAGTGATAATATAATCGATAACTCTCAAATTAATGTTAACCCCAATCTCAGCATTCAATCTAGCAATGCAGCCATCGGTCATAAATATTATAGCCTTAGATCTAATCTAAATGCAACTAAACTAACTTCTACTACAAATAAAAACCCACAAACCAATAAATCAAATGAAAACACCATCGCAAATATCAACAAAAGTTTAGAAAATATTCAACTTACCCCTAATATAAACAATAGCATAAATATCTCATCAAGCGAAACTATTGAAATCCTTAACAATACAAGCAAAAACCAATCATCTCCTCTCCGAAGACTTTACGCTCCCTCAGAAGACTCTAATGAGCAATTTTCTTTGCCCAATAATACCCTGAAAACCATATCTGAAAATAATAGACAAAATTTCCAACAAGATGATTTCGGTGAATTTTTTAAAGTGAAAACTTTTCCACCAGAGGTCGACAAAACCAGCGCTGTCACACTACAGTTTGTCAACAGTAAATTTAAAAATCAAAAAGAAGAAATAAATTTTAAAACTAATAAACCTCATTCCAAAACAAACAAAGATTATAGCACAGAACAATCCATTGCTACATCAGCCAACTTGCAATCTAAACCAATTTCCTCAATTCCAATATTGAAAAATTCCACTATGTACGCAAATATCGTAAGGTCTAAAAATTCTGAGAGCATCTCCGAAAATATTAAGGCCGATAATTTCAATGAACTATATTTGAATATCTCAGAATTAGACACAGAACAAGAATCAAACACTCTGGAAAATGTCCCATTTAATATAAACGATCTTAATGATGACATGTTCCTAAAAATAAATAACGAGTTCAACAAAACGATTCCCAACACGCTGTATAAATCGTTTACAAACTACTACAGCGATAAGTCATTAATCTTAGCCATAACAAATCAACAATGTCCATTATATAAGTTCCCTCTAGAACAATTATACAGTCTAATCAATCAAAATCAATTAGGCAGAGGCATTCACATGATCCTTAATCATCCCAATGACCGCTATGTTATCGTTGAGTTTAAAACGTGGGCGGACCGTATGAACTTTAAAAATAACTACCGATCTTTGGGAAATTATATACTTTGCTCCATAGATATGAACCATCCAGCTACATTATCTGGCAGAATTCAAAATTGCCTTGCCCACTTGAAAGAACAAGAACTGCAAGACATCCTTATTAATTATGGTTCAGTTAGCAAATTTAAACACCTATTAAACCCTCACTTCGAAGATCAAATCCTGTCCAATACAGTTATCTTCACACTTACTTTAAAGAAAAACATTATACCCACTGACATACCCACCATTATTACTGCAAGAGGCTCTCCTATGGTTTTGACCTTCAGGGGAGTACAGCCACAATGTTTCTTCTGGCTTCAAAGAACACACCTTATTAAAGATTGTGCAGCAAGAATATGCATACACTGTGGTATTAAAAAGAATAAAGTTCACAGATGCCCTGGTAGACCTATTAATATGGCTATCACATCCTTAAATGGACAATCACCACATGGGACTAATTCAAACAGCAACCTCACAAGCCCAGACAATCTGATTCAAATAAATCCTCCAACAAACCCTCTCACATCCAAACCTATCTTTCAAAATGAAAATCTTCCAAGAAAGAACAAACACCAACCTCTACACTAATAGTAGTGAATCAGAGAACCAAGCAATAACATATACTGCTACTAAACCAATCTCTCAAGCCAATAATACTCATGATCATTCATTAGATACATATTGTACTAATCCCCGAGAAACAATGCTAGGCCAAACTCTTTCTACAAAAGAAGACAATATGACCAAACCATCTAACGAGATCAAGGAAAACCCAGGCAATGAAGAAAATACACTTAAAAAATTTCAAAACAATTCATCTATAACAACTCCCACCCAGCTTAAAACCAATGATGCATCATCATTCGGGCCAGCTAAGTCTAACAAACCTAAACAAAGTGATCCACAAACTGTCCTCAATTCTTCAACACCTGCAGTAATCAACCATCCAGATGAAATACTTATCAAACACTCAACCCGAAAGTCAGCATAATTAATGTTTCACAACAGTTACAACAAACCGAAAATGACTCAGGTCTAAAATTTAAACAAATTCTTATAACAATAAAAAAACACTTTTATCAAAAGAACAGGAAAAAGAAAACAACACTACTAAACTTAAAAAAACCCCAAAAAACCAACACAACAAATACCCAAAATACAAATAAGAAAATTAAAAGAAAATCAATTCGCTCAGATAAATCAAACTCTGATGATGACAGCTCCCATCCAATACATTATTCACCACCACCCACTAGCAAACAAATCTCAGATATATCCAGCACAAAGCTTCACAAATCCATAGAAAAAGAAAAAAACCATGGATCCTATAACCATCGATACCATTGATCCATCTGACGAATCTCAGACAGATTACACTACTTCATCAGACACCGAAGACTTCATGGATGCGTTTCCTCAACCAACAAATATATCACCAATCCATCCACAAGTTCAATCACAAGACTCTGATTTCCAAACAACATCAGAACTCATTAACATGGAGATGCCCCACATTGACTTGGTACACTTTGCTGAGGACGGTTTGGATTAATCTATCATGTTCTGCAAAATTGCTGGCATTAATATTTGTGGCATCAACTCAATTGATAGAGTTCTAGCTATTAAAAACTGGCTCTCGCTCTGCTCCCCTCATATACTTCTTATGGGTGAAACTAAATATCACCATAAAACTGATCATAAAATATTATCTCTTCTCTCAGCTCTCGGATTTACTAGATTTTCCATAGGCCATTCTGCTTCAGGTGGAGTCGGTATTCTTCTCAGCAAGTCAACACCACCAAACAGTTTTAGCATTCTATTCCTAGATGCCAATATTATTGTCATAGAAATAGACTATTGGGGTTATCCGATCATCATAGCTTATATATATACAGCCAAAGACAGCTCTCAATATCTAAAAATAATCCATATCCTAAATGCCATCAACGCTAACAGGGCCTCTCCTACTATTCTTCTAGGAGACTTTAATACTACATACAATGACTTCAACAAGAGATTTTTGCATCTAATAAATCACAGATTAATGTGTGGAGGAGGTTTCTTCCCTCCTGAAGCCTACTCTTTCTATACTAAAACTAAAAAGTCCCTGATTGATTTGGTTTTCTACACCCCAGACCTCCATTTCAACCTTGATGCAGCCTTGGCCCCTGTTGCTTTCTCTGATCATATGGCTCTAATCTTACAACTTACACCTATTGCAATCCCTACACCTATTGATGGACCTGGTAAAACCATGTGCATGATCACCCAATCAAATATGACCGAAGCAATAGTGTCTGAGGCATACATCCTTTTCCAGAAAATAAACATTCTTTCCCTGCCTGCTGAGGAGGGCTGGTTTTCCTTCATTGGAATACTTCAGTCCATATTAAATCACCACACCAGGAAAATCAAAGGACCTAATGGCCTGTAAATGACCTAACAGACATTAATATACAACTTCAAGCATCACAGCAAAATTTCACAAATACTGAAAAAATTATCTTCCTTAAAAATCTCTACAAAATCAAGCAAAAGTCCCTTGCAGAATATATATCCATCAGAAGAGACAAATGTTTCTTAGCACAACAACACTGCTGGATGAGAGACTATTTCAGATGGGCACTGGGATACAATAAAAAAACAAATCACTCCCTTATCCATTAATACTAATGGAACCAATCTTATTGGCTTTCCAATGATGCAGTACATCAGCAAACAATTCTGCCAATTAATGCAAAAAGATGGAGTTCCTCCTATAAACAGCTGGTTGGATGCTGGTGACCCCGGCGAATATGGCATCACGGAAATCCAAATCAAAAAGAAGATAACATCTCTCCCTGATGGCATTCATCCTGGCCTTCATGGCATCCCAAATTTCCTTCTCAAACACCTCAGTCAATTCACTGTGCCAATTATTAAAAAAATGATTGATCACCTAACCTCCGGCAACAGAAACATAACAGATCTTTACCCAGTGGCACTCATGCCTTTTATTAAAAAAGCAAAACCACTAAACGACATTAACAGTATCCGGCCAATTTCCATGACCCCATTGCTTATCAAGATAATTGAGTCAGTCATTAAAGATCAAATACAAACTCAAATTCTTAGCCATATCTCGTCAAACCAATACGGAAAAAAGGGATCATCAACCTCGCATGCTATGTCCAATGTAACTGCACTGTTCAATTACATCAGAGGACATCGTAAATCAAAACCTATTGCTGTCCAGCTGGATGTTGCGGCAGCATTTGATTCAGTCCAGATAAACATTCTTCTGGATATTCTGTTGGAATGCGACATTCCAGCTGGGATTGTACAGATGGTCAGCAATCTGCTCAACAACAGAGAGATTTTTCTCTCTCTTGATGGCAAGATCACACCAGGCTTCAAGCCATACAAGTCGATCCCTCAAGGATCCCCACTCAGTGCCCTTTTCTTCACAGCATACATCAATCCTCTTCTGATGGATATAGAAAAAAACCTCCCTGGAATTTTCCTTCCCTCTCTCAATAAAAACTTCAATGTATTTGCATATATAGATGACATTTTGGTTGTGCTTCCCACCATTAAATACCTTCCTCATCTCATGAACATATTAAACAGAAATATAGTGAAACTTGGCCTACAAATAAATTTTAACAAATCTTCCATCTGGAAGATAATGTCTGGTAAACAAATTAACTCTCCCTTTTCTGCAAAACCCCAAAGATACCTAGGTTTTCCAATCTACAAAACTCCAACTGCAATGGCAAGAGAGATTCAAGATGCAATCCTCCATTCAACTGAAACCATCACCACTTCACTCTCTAGAGTATACCTTTCATTATATGGAAAGGTTGGCCTCCTCAACTTGATCATTATGCCAAAAATCTCATATTATCTTCCATTCGTTAAAATGTCTAAACAGTTTCAAAATAAAATTAACCGATTATGCACCAAACTTCTCTGGAGAGGAAGGACAGTTGCTATTAGTTTGCGAGGTATCCAACGACCACGCAGGTTCAATGGACTGTCATTCCACTCAATACAAGCAATCATTTTACAGAAAACCCACAACACTCTACATAATCTGATCCTCTCCTGCGGATACTCTAACATTATTAAAAAAATTACACCGACAGATCGTCCTCCACCCTCTTCCAGTTCATGGATAGCATCCCTAATACAACAACTACAACTTTATAACCTGATAATACCCTTTAACCTTAACCAAAAAATCACCTTATGGGAAGCATACAATATAATCAACTATAATCAACAACCCATTAAAACCAGCCTAAAAGTAACCAATCAAAGACTCATTACACACTTCAAAAGATGGAGTCTGAAACCCAAATTTCTTGACTTCATCATTAAAATAAATCTTAATGCGCTACCCACGAATTGGTTTCTTTATCACCGAAGAGGTTTTACCAGCATTGACCCTATATGTGGTCTGTGTGCTCGTGAAGATGAAACCATAGTCCATATTATACACCGGTGCCCAAGACTTAAAACTCTGAAAGATATAATTATAATCAATTCCAACATAAGACCTGATATGATTTTCTCACTTGAAAATGCCATTCATAATGGATTTTTTTCAATAATAAGGCTTTCTACCTTTGTCCTTTATTCCATATGGATAGTGAGATGCAAAAGTCTCATGGAATTTCCCCCGCCACAAATCATACCATTGTTTTATCAAACGCTCAAAAAAATCAAGAAACGTGACCAGCTCCTTGCCTCCAGTAAAGTCTTTGCTGACACCTGGTTTTTAATTGCTCTTTCCTTTTCCTGATTATCAATTCCCACCTACCCAGCACTATAGAATAGTCATTTATAAAAGAAAATATTCATGTTTATATTAAAAATGCTAATACCATTAAACAAGTTCTTAGAATCTCTTCACTATACCTAACCACATAAGAGTATAACATTGTGCTCTCATAACATAATCTAGCCAGATGACATATAGAACATTATATAATCATATTATTGTACAATTTATTCATTTATTTATCCTTTATTAGTATGTAATCACTATTTATTGTTAATAAAAATTTTATTGAAATGAAAAACTTTAAAAGAAAATCCTGATTATGGCAAAGCTTTAATTTGTAAAACATTTAGTAAAGCATTTGGGTAATTATTTAATAATTAGGATTCAAAACTTAGAATAATTATGTAAGTTTCATTAGAGGATAATTGTAATATGTTTTTAATGATATTTTTAGAGCATAAGAAATAGATTTAGCCTAAATTTTTTTATAATCATTCCTCAAGATTTATGATAATAAATACTTTTCATGCAATATAGTGCTTTCTGTAACTTATGCAAAGCATTGAGAAATTAATAGTCTTTTATATGCTTTTATTTAAATTTTTTTGTTCATTTGTCTGTCTGTGATTATCTTGTAATTCAATTTTACCCACTTTCCAATTTCCAACCTATTTGAAATTTTGCATACAGAAATATTTCTAATGATACTAAATAGTAAAATTTGATTTTTTTTAATTTTATGCAAAATTCAATACTATTTAAGGTGCTGCCACCTAGTGGTATTAAATTGTACTTAAACTTTCTTATACACCTGGGTCTTTTTTGTGCAGATTTTGTTAATGTGATTTTGAACTTATGCGATTCATGTTTTTTTTTTAATATCTTTTTATGCGGCTATCTTTTATGCAATAAAGAAGTTCATATTTCACTTTTTAAAATCAGGATTTCCCTGTTTTATATATATGCATTAAATTTTACATATTTTAAATGTCTGCTGGAAAAAGGTTGGCAATAAATTTAGATACTGTAGAAGATTTAGAAAAAAATAATGAAACAGAAGTGGAACCTGTTCATTTAACAGCAAAAATAATTCAAGAAAGTCTTCAACTTTGCAATCAATTGAAAAATCATTTTTTTCTTAATGATACAAATTATAAATTAAATTCCAATGAAAGTTAAATAGTTGTATGTCTATGTTATGTATGTGTATGTTTATATTTTCTTTTATACACATATATTATTCTAATTATTTATTTCTTAAGCACTTTTCGAAGGAGCTATGCCTTCATTTTCAAAGCTATAGATAGAAAGCGATGTTCAATTTTCAATATCTGACTTTATTACATACATAAACCACACATTTCATTATTTAACAGTTACATTTATACACATATATACATGGAGAAACTTTTAGACAGAAAAAAAGTTACAAGTAAAAATATTTAAGAACTTTTAATTTCTACTTAAAAAGAATGTATCTTTAAAAGTTTTTAAATATTTTTACTTGTAACTTTTTTCTGTCTAAAAGTTTCTCCATGTATATATGTGTATAAAAAAAAATTTAACCATTCATCATTATTAACACACTTGTGGAAGTGTGTTATATATATATATATAGTTGCACTCATGGAAGTGCATTCTCTAACAACTAGACATAGCAGTCTGGATATTGTGAGTTTCATAAACAATTAATAAAATCATCATCTCAAAGTTTAATTACTAATTACATTGTTGATAGAAAACCATTAACTCAGCACAAGACTGAAGTTAGTGCTAATTGTATTTCTTCTTGTGAACTGCATATTGTCAAATAGTGATAATGATTAAAAATATGTATAAAAAATGTAAAATAAATTACACATAAAAACATATTGTTTTGAATAAAATTAAATAGAATAAAAAAAGTAAAAAAGTTTGTCTTGTATAAATTTTTTTCAAATATTTGAAATTTTTTATTAGTTATACTTTATTTCCTTATTTTTTTTTAATGCAAATTTTAAAGTATTTTCTTCTTGTTGCTTTGGTTTTATGTGATTTTTGAAAATTACAGAACCTATCTCCCATTTTTCAAAGTAAGTTAAGTCTATTTTTATAAAAAAAATTTAATGCGGATTTTCTGTGGAACCTATCTACCACATAAAAAGAGACCCAAGTGTATAACTAAAAAGTAGACAATTAAAAAATATTTTAAAAATTCTTTTATTCATATAAATATTTCAAAAAAGTAAAAAAAAAAAAAGTACTATAATTTAAAAAACAAATTTTCTTCAGCGTTCATACTATTCTCAATATTGTACAATCAAAACTAAAGTGTATCGTGTTCATATTTAAAAATATTCTTAAGACTATTTCTGAACACAAATACTACAAGTTTTTAATTTAATTGTGTAATATATAGATTCTATAAACACTAATATATATATTGTGTCTATTCAAATGTGAGTGGCATATCATAGTTCTTGTCTATTTACAAAATGGATATGAATATGAGGACTCTGACCCTTGAAAGTGCTTAGTCACTTAGTTAAATATATATATTAAAATATATAATTATAATTGAAATAATATTTTTAACGGTTTATAAATATTAACAAACAATCTTAAAATCCGCAGAAGTACTTTCGGTTAATTTAATGGCAGTTGAGGCAGGTTAAAAAGTAACCGAAAGTACTTCTGCGGATTTTAAGATTGTTTGTTATTATTTATAAACTGTTAAAAATATTATTTCAATTATAATTACAATATTGTTTTTAATTAACAGATATTTTATTTATTTTATATTAAAATATATATATATTTGTCTTCAGCTTTGTGTACTTGTGCATGTTAGCGCATTTTATATTTTGCACTTTAGAACAATTAGCTACAAAGTTTAAACTGTTTGCTCATTTCAATATATATAAAGGAAAATATATTGATCTTATTTTTTATATGATTTGATTTACAGATAATGGAGGTATTGAATTATAAAGGCAACCATAATATTAAGACAGCATTCTTATTTATTATTAATATCAAATCATAAATTGATTGTAGTCAATTTTAAAAGAAAAATAAGTGAATCATTAAATAGATCACTTGAATAATTATGTTTCATCTTTTATTATTACCAGATTCACCAATAGCAACTTACTTATTACTTAATTAAATGTTTAGTAGTTCATATTGTAACTATAAGATTTGTATATTCACACAACAAAATCCAGAGTTTTGGCTAATTATCCCAAAGCTGATTTAGATGAGGGGTTAAAGCATCAAATCAAATTGCATCTCATTTCCTTCACCAATGCTCCATGATTTACTACCCTATGGATGACAGATTAGAGGTTATACTCAGTCTCTTTTAATTCACATGCAGGCAGTAGCAAAGGGTGGAACATGAAACTCGGGGAATTATGAATAAATTACTAATAAATTAACTAAGCACACACACACATGGCTGGCTAGATAATGCATATATTAATACTAACACTAAATAGAATGGATTTAAATAAGATTTAGGATGAATTACAAATAACACACTAAACATTTATAAGTGTAAAGATATTTAATTATTAAAATAAAAATTAAATAATACAAAATGTAAGTGCACTGGGGTTTACACTCGCAAGTGCTTTTACAATGATGAGCTGGGTTAGATACAAGGTCTTATGCACTTTAAATCAGCTAAATTTGGCATTTATTACAAATTAATAGGTCTAATCGTGCCCTAATTATGCTAGCCATTCCTATGATGTCTGCTAAGAGTTAAATCTTATAAGAATGATAACATTAAATATAACTCACTTGTTAAAATTACACAATGAGCAATAAAGGGCTCCCTATGCAGATTGTTTTATATAAACTAAATCTGATATTCAGATCAATGCTGAACTAAATAATATTATGGAGGGTGAACTGGCAATTTGCAGCATAGTTTTGGTGACTATGGTACTACACAAACTAAATAAGGATTGCAGTCCAAATGTGCACTTACTCAAGGGATTCAGTACTAAGTACTCAGTTCCCATAGACTGTATGACTTGCTATTATTGTAACAGTCAGAAATGTGTGATTCATTAACATAGTGCACAATTCGACCACCACACAGAATGGCAGCACCATCTAGGTAGCAAAGCCACCCATAGTACTGAGTTCGAACATAGTTTATCAGTTCCACAATACAATCTATGAAACAACACATCTAATGCCACGTTAGTAAATATTTTTTTAGGCACGGGGGTCAGGGAGATGCAAGAGAATCAAGAATTTTATTTCAAATTAGCCAATTAGAACATTAATCTTAAACATTTATCTTTACAGAATCAAGGAAATATAATATGGAATGGGTATCGAATAAATAAATAAAGAAGTAACGGCAGACGTATAGTTTAACATTATTTATTGAAACATTTTAATAATAAATCATTTACTAATAATATTTGGTAATATTTACAATTGAGTAACGGAATTTTCTGATACTGTTATATTATAGAAATACATTTATTTATTTAGAAACATTTATGTGAAATCATTTTATCAATAATCTTTATATTCAAGATCTCAGTAGTGGTATTTTCCGATACTGTTATGTTTACAAAGAGAAATACATTTACTTGATGATGTAATCTAGCTACCTAAAATTCTCAAGCAAGTATTTCTAAGGCATGCCTTTAGGGATTTATACTTTTGCAATACAAGAGTTTAAAGTAAGATTTATAATAGTAGCGGCGGACGTATATTTATTTAATTAAAGATTTTACTAATAACTAAGGGCAAACATTTATTTAAGAGCAAATTATGTCACTAATGCAGGGACGAAGTTATACATAGAATAATAAAGTTAATAAAAGAAACACGTGGTACGTTTAGAAAGGTGATAGAAAGTGGCAGTATATTGAAACTGCAAAGCCATGAATGAGTTTATAAAAATGGGCTGGCATTTGCCATCAGCCCGAAGAGGTAAGGGGTTACATAAGCATAACCAGGGGCAAGTGGTTCATGCCATGATTGCCTGCTGTCTGCATGATGGTCGTCAAGCCCTACGGGAGCATTTATTATGTCCACTTGTGTAGGACAACTGGGGATAATTTCAACCCTATAGAATCTGGAATATTCAAGGCTTGGGCTGGGTCATCGCATCTCTAAAACGTAACACATGTATAATGTATAGACAATTCTGGTAAGATTTAAATATATTTTATAACTCGGCCCTACATTATCAACATTTAATAAAGAACGTTTGTGACTCTCAAAGAAATGCAATTTTATGAAATTATTAATTAAAATTTAATAAAATATAAACAATATGTAAATGGGGTGATTATTACAACTAATATGTCAGCCATTTGCTAAGCAGTAGACCCCTGCATTACAATAAATGAAGCATTGAATGCGTGTCGATTTATATGAAAATATTAAGTTATTTATGAAAGTAAATAATGAAAATTTGACACACATCCACTGTTTCAAGCGATCATAGATTTATACTTAGAAAATTATGAGCATGCGATAATTATATCATAAAATGTAGATTTTAGAAATACATACCAAGAAAGATAGAGTTAGGCAGGCTAGATTGTTAAAGAGATTTACATAATATTAATTATTAAATTTATAGTTTTACAAGTGAGAATTTACAGTTTATAGTTTATAAGTTATAAAAAGATGAATGAGCTATAGCGGGATATTAGTACAGTACTCTAGAGAATTTGGATACAGGGACCTGTTTTATGAGAAGTTTTCCGATTCAGTGATCAGCAGCAAATTGTTCATGATTCTAGCATTAGCAGTTCTTTACAGTATTTAGGTGATTTAGTACTTGAATAGAAGCAGCAGTTTTCTAATGGTTCAGGTCAGCAGATCTTCTTTGGTGGATTTTATGGAGGGCATGGACGTAGGTTTTCGGCAAACAATCGACCATCTTCGGGGAGAATAGTCTTTGGCACTTTCTACTCATGCGTACTGTGGCATGTAAAAACAATATATATCTTTGGAGACTCTCAACTGCTCGAGAGCAAAGCTAAAGTTCAACTCAAAGTTTCTAGAAAGTCTAAAATGGCCTCCTTTCTTAGATCTTATCTTTTACATTTTTGTGATAGTTTATTTTTGGATTCCATTTAATCTTCCCTGAGGATAATCAATGCCTTTTTGTTAAATTTAATTATAGAGAAAGCTGCCTTTCTATTGTTTACATTTACATTTACATTTTATAATTACATTTTGGGGAATTTTTCTTTAATTAATCTATTATCTCTCACCGACCGTTACTTTTACAATTTCAAATACAAAAGGGAACATATGATTATTTTTACTTTTAATTAAATATTACAACCTATTTCTAAAATTATTACTAAATGAAATTTAAACAAAGCAATAAATAACGGATTTTATAATTCAAAATAAATAGTTAAAATTATATATTTTTATATAACTAAAAGAAGAAATCTAAATTATATTATTTATCTTTATTTATTGCCCTAAATTTCATATCGAAATGTGTACATGTTTATGGTAAATTCTACATATATCTATACATTTTTAATATTGCTACACACACAATTCGATACCAAAAAGTTTTAATTTGGGTAGGATAGAGCGGTGAGTGAGAGACGATAGAAAAAAGTGAAACTTAAGATTTAAATACGAATCTTACTGTTTCATTATGAAATATAAGAACATTTAGTTTGGGTGATTGGAGGAGCTTAATATACAGTTCTGGACCATTGTGTTCCAATTCTAACAAAGAGCTGTCCAAATTAAAAATAATGGGGAGGCCCTTAAAACTGAAGCCCATTTTAATAAGAAAATATATATAGCAAGGCGTATTTTGCACATATGTGCTTTATAAGAACACATTTTTGCACATATGTGCTTTATAAGGATACATTCATAATGCTTTCCAAAATATCAAATTAATATTAAAATTAATAAATTGCTAAATCTATAGTTTCGATCTGCAAAACTACTATATGCCAGTTCGTGGATTTGCATACATTAAACCGGCTAAAAAGGGTTAATTAAAGTGATCTACTTTACTAATCAAATCTATATAGTTTAAGATAATAAACTAAGGAGAGATGAAGCTTATGTGGGACTTAACTAGTTACTTATAATATACTTTAAAATATTCTTGCAATTATTTAACTAAAATATAATTTATTAACATGAAAACCTTACGCTAAGCTAAAACATAGTAGCTCAAAATATAAAATAATTATCAAAATGGAGATTTATGGATGTGCTGAAGAGCAGCATAAATCTTTTACATGAGAGCTTTTTGATCAACTCTCTAATACTATTAATATTAATAATCTCCATTTTTAAACATGGTATATCATAAATTCAATACAACAAATGATATAAAATAAAATGAAATAGGCATGACTGCAGATTAGGATAGTACAGATATAATATAATAACTGGTTACAGTTATTATGTGAGAATAATTATTATAATGGAATTTCTTTTAATCTAGGCAAGATTCTTATGAAGATTATTATTAATTTTACTTTAGATTTCATTATATTATACATTTCATTATTGAGATTACAGAGTTTAGTTATTAATAAATAATTTACGTTTATAGATTTATGAACATTCAACATTATAGCTAGCTGAAGAAATTATTAAATTAGTTTAGTTTAGATTTCATTTAAGGAGCTCTGCAGGAAGATATGTTTACCAATAATCTTCCAGCTGAAGTGTACTTCATGGTGTTTGGCACTGATATTCTCTGTTAGGCTGGTGTGTTTCTGATGTCTTAATGGCAGCCTGTTGATGTCAAACTTCTCCATCATCCTCGACCAATTTTCCACAATGAAGACAGTAAGTTTGTTGCCTTCTAGCTGAAGGTTCTCATCATAAAATTGGACATAGCCCTCAGCAGTAATACATTGCAGAATTTAAGAGAATGAACTCTTAGTGCTTAATTTTGGGTTTTTTAAGTTGTTTACAATTTTTAGTTTTAAGATTTAAGTTTTAACATATCTTTATTAACTCTAACAAAGACAAAAGTAAAACTAAAGTTATTCATTAAATAGTGCAGCTTGACTGCTTTTCTTTTGTCTTAAATCTGTTTTAGAATTTATTTTAAAATTCTGTTCTTGGTTCTCACACAAATTAAACCAGGTTTGTGTGATGTAAGATAATTTCCAAGAATCAGACAATCTTTTTAAAAGAAATTTAAGTTTTGTAAACATTCGGCTATATGTGTAATCTTGTCCTCGCTAGAATTGAAAATTTATATGTGAATAAAAGTAAATTTGTACTTAAATTTTATAAAAACTTAAAGGTAAAATAATTTAAATAGCACTGCAATGCTTATAAAATTTATTACATTGCATCTTCATTTGCATATATATGTAGGTGTGCTTATACACGTACGTCAATGTTTACACAACTTACTTTATTTATTACACAATTTATAATTTATATTTAGTATAAGTATTATATGAAACATGCATAGACTTTACTATGCTTAAATGTATGCAAATATATAAATATATGCACATATACATAAATCTACATTAATATACCCTAAAATATAATAATATACATAAACTTGGATGGGTTTGAATTGGGAGGGAGAATACTACTATGGGACAGAGTAGGTGAAATGAGTTGATAGACAAATAATACCATTTCAATATATATTTATTTATTAATAGTGGGATATATTAAAGATATATGTTAAAAACATATATTTTATTAAGATGTGTAAAAAATGTCATGTGAATTTTTTTTAATTGAAATAAAAAGTAAAAAATTATATTGAAATTGTAAAACAATGTTATTGTATCAAATGTTTTGTAAGTCTTTATTTTTCTTTATTAAATATAAAATAGTTTTTTGATACCAAAGAATGACCATTGAATTTAATTGAAGAGTCACCTTAGAACATTGATGTCAACAAAAATAAGTTATAAATAGAACTGAACCACCTTAACTCAAGTCTTCTAAATTTTGCTGTTGCCTAGAATGATGGACACTTTTAAATTTATCTTTAGAAATTGTTATTTTACTTTAAAAGTGAATGATTACTAAAATATAATGGAAGAATAAAATTTAAACAGTCTTCCCATTCAGTTGATGGCAGTTTGTTGATATAAAATTCCAAGGGAAACAGCAGGATGTATTATAAAAGAAGGAAAAACCATCAAAATTTGTTTTTTATTCTATGTAAGCTATAAAGTATTTCATTATTACAATTTAGGATTTCATTTATAAAGATGAATACAACGTCATACCTATATGGATGTCATATTTTTGATTAAGAAATTATACAAGATCAATTGATCTAATTTCTATGCAATATTAAATAATTGAACTTTCACCTTATTGACTTGGAAAAAATGCTAGCATTTTCATCTTGATCGCAAATAATTTTGTCAAAAGAACACTTTTGATATATCATTACAAACAAAGAATAATACCTGTGTCATGCAGATTTTGCATCGACCAATTAACTGTTATTTTTAAAAGGTTGGATATATCTATAGTTTAAAGAAAAATATTGGAATTTTTTAAAAGAAGTAATTAAATTCAAATCCTCCATTATTATTATTTGTGCTTGTCTCTTCTCTACCTCAATAAGGGTCATTTATTTGCATTTGGACCATAAAGGAAACTAGGAATAATGAATAAAAAGAAAACTTTCGATGTAGATTATGTGTTACATATAATTAATGTTATTTTGTTTATCTTTATTTTAAAATATAAAATTTATTTATGAATAAACAATGTGTATACTAAGGGTCTGATTGATCAGCTATCTACACAATAAAAGGTTGGAGAGATTTTTTTTTTAATTTAAACTCTTATCCATGATATAAATTAAGTCCTGACTCAATTTCTTCAAATATTCATTTTTAGGGAAGATATCTTGAAATTTTTCCACCAGTTTATATAGTTTATTGTCATACAATATATTTTGGGATTTATATATATATATATTTATTATTCATTATTAATTTTTATAAAGAAATAGACAATCAAATTTATTATATATTAAAAATAAATAATATTTGTACTTCTTAATTGGATACAATTTTAGTCAGTTGCATATAATGTTTTTTTATATTATATATATATATTTTTATATAAATTAATAAATTTAAATTTAATTGGAATCTAATAATCCTGTTTAATTATTTTTTTAAGTATGCAAAGTAATTTATGATAATTTAAATCACAATCTAAATTTAAACCAATATCATTAAGTAAAATAGTCATATATATTGTACCGAGATACATCAGGAAGGAGTGTGCTTTCTTCGGAGTTACACATAATTTTGAAAAAAATATAAATTGATAAAAGATTTGTGTAAATATTTAATAAAAATAAAAGGTCTTGTAGGGTAAAATAAGAATAAAAAGATTTTTTTCTCATAGAAAGGTTTATCATTAAAAGCATAAATTAGACAGTTTTATAAGATATAATTTTGAATCGTATTTAAATAAAACCTAAAGAACTAAAATTTGATTTAACTAAATTTGATTTAATTGAAATTTGATTTAAGATTGCTTTAAGAAAAAAAAAAAAAACAAGGTGGAATTCGTTTTGTCTTATAATTATAATAATAAAAAGAAAATATATGTAATCAAAGGAATGTAGTGAACAATGGGAGCTAATGACAAACATAAGAAATTTCCATTAAATGGCTAGTTAGTGAAATAACTCTAACAAAGAAATTGAAATTAACTTTAACAAAGAAATTGAAATAATTCTAACAAAGAAATTGAAATAAAGAAATTGAAATAAAGAAATTGAAATAACTCTAGCAGAAAGTACAAAGAAATTAAATGACCAATGCAAACACCAGAAATTCAGCATGGACTGTAACTGAAACACCAGAGGATTAGTTACGTATTGTAGATTGAATCTGCAAGATAAGGACCGTAGAATATAAAAAGGGCGAATTTTCTATTGTATTATGAATTAAAATTATTTTTATAGATCGAGAGCATTCAATATTAATCTACGTCTAAAGTTAAACATAATGCTGCACTGTTAAACCCATCGTGTGAACAGCCGGCCAAATCCTTCCCGCAATACCAACAGCAAACAGTTCAAATGTCGATCATGGTCGCGTAAAACAAGAAGGAGACGGAGTGTCCACGTGGAGCCCACAGGATCCCAACGACATCGGGAAAAGGATTGCAAAGAGTTAGCGCTAACTGACCGAATAAAATACTATCAGAAGCAACGCTCGGAACCGTGCATAAGGGAGAAAGCTAGGTAATGTTTATTTCAATTTCTAATTCACTAATTAAAAAGCCGTAATAATAAATGGAATAATAAACTCTGAACTTTATGTTACGAACAATAATTAGTAATTGTCTTTAGCTCCATTACCCAGAGATTTTATTGTGATTTTAATTATAATTGTGTGCGTATAAATTTTCTAAATGTATGGATAATATGAGATTTTATTGTGATTTCAAATATAATTGTGTGAGTATAATTATTTTCTAAATGTATGTATAATATGATATTTTGGTTGTATTAAATATTATCTAAACTTGAACAAAAGTGTAATTAATTATATTATAAGACCAAACGAAGTGTAATAGCGTAAATGGAGACTTCATGGGTTAGTGATTACCTAAATTAGACTTAAATTAAATAATTAAATAAAAGAAAAAGAGAAAGCGAGAAAATTAGCGCAGAGAAAGATTCGAAAATTGATTTTTAGGTAGGCGGAGTATATTTTATTGATTATTGTAGCTGAGCTAGCGGGAGCGGGTACTAGATCGTATTGGTCAAGCAGACTTGTCGACAAAGGTCGGCTGGCACCCATTGGATTTCTTCCTTTAAATAAATAAAAAGTTTGATTGGCTAATATGTAGTCTAGTAAACGCGTATTAGTGTTATTGGCAAATGTTTGCAAATGATATTGATTACTCTACCAGAGGTACCGACAGCCCCGTGATAGGATTTTGTGTAAGAGGGAGGTACAAAGTTCTGATCGAGTCGTGATTATAAACATTAAACATTTTATTGATTTTATATAAATGATGTTTTATAAAAATTAC
>JAQFVV010008366.1:0-33036 GCA_028023455.1 Epiperipatus broadwayi
TTTTTAAAAAAAAAATTATTTTATTTGCAGTGATTATTATTAAAAAAATGCAATATTATTATTTATGTATATTTTTAAAGCTGTCAAATAAATTTTCAATTTAATATTTTTTTATATATATGCTTGATATTTTATTTTTTTTTAATGTTAATTGTTTAAAATAAAACATGTGTAATAATGGTTTTAAAAACAGCATTTGCTAGCACGTGAAACAACAGCAACAACAACAAAAAGAAGCCATTATTATTATTATTAAGATAGTAATAAAACCAACTGAAGGATAAAATTTTGTTGTACTTTGTGTCTTTGAAATTACCATTCTTCAGAATATTGGAATAAGATAGATTTCTATGGTAAATACATAAATCATGACAGGCTAATAGGGATATATCGCAGCCAAGAGGCTGCACCGTTTTCTTTCATTTATTCCAAGGCAGTTTAAAATGAAAAAACTAAGAAAATTTCAAGACATATATTTCATCGCGTCTGAAGCCGAAATTTGACATAGCTATCTGGAATCTATAATGGTCAATCTAATAATAATCTGGAGGTAACTAGAATTAATATATTGGATTTAACATTTCAATTTATTTATTTATTTTTCAAGGAAAGAAATTTTAGAAGGATAAAAATATACATATATCCAAGAATTGACAATTTTCTCTAACGTAATAGTTTCCTCACTTTCACTAGAATGCATTCTAATATTAAACGGATAAAGAAATAAAACAATGGAATAAGTTGACTTTTGAAGGAAAACTAACCAAGTGAACTTTGAAAGGTAGTTAATAATTTTATATGTATAAATGATATATAAATATATTTTTGAGATTGATATTTTTGTTTACTTTTATTTTTCATTATAAAAATATAACGTTTTATAAATATTCAATTCAAGCGTCTTGTTTTCTAACAGCAATAAACGTTTAACAGGTGTCAAAATTAACACTTAAGTAATTTAAAATCTTAAAGTATGGCTTATAAGTTTGGGTTGCATATGAGTTGTTATGTATATTTTAATAAGTAAATTTATACTCGCAAATGTTTATTATAAAAATTGTTTTATTATTAATTTATTTCCATTTTTTTTTTTTTAACTTTATATAATGATTCTTATGCATACCAAAACAATAATTTATATGTATTTGCTGTATATAATATTTTTTTATTATTATTTTAAATATCTGAAAAATATAAATATGGATTTGTATTTATATTGATATCTACTTGTTAAGCACAGATATGTCTTTATATATTTAATATATATACTTATTGCAAGTATATATGTATATTTATTATTTGGGTTTGTATTTAAAACATTGATATTACCTAAAATTAAACCATAATATAAAATAAAGGATGTACTATTTGTTTTATAAGTAATGCCTTTGTAATTTATTTGAAAGAGTATTAATATTTTATTCTTATTTTTCTTTTAATGCCAGAGTCATTATGAAATTATTTGAATTCACAATTTAATAGAGGATAACTTCATATTTCACTTATTGTTTAGTTCTGTAGGTCACTTACACATATTATTATTCATTGGTATGTTTAAATATACATAAATTTACATAATAGATGTGTATATTGGATTTAATAGAATTCCCTTTGTTTCTGATATATATTTGATTAGTTAGTCATATCAACCTTGAAAATAAATTATAATGATAGATCTCATTGCTCTGTATGATTTTAGATTTATTTCATGTATAGCTAGTTGGAAGGGCATATAAACAATTTATTTAAATATAACTGGGATAATTTTGTTTTTCTTCATTTAAATTATACAATTTATTATATTAGGCTTTCTCAACAATTGGATTCATTTAGATTATATATATTCCATTACGTTTATCATCCAATGTTTGAAGCATTATTTTCTTCTCATATATTGATGTTCCATTACATTTGAGGTATAATATGTTTATATGATATATTGTCCATTACATTTGGCACTACAAACTGTTGGTCCCAGTTAACTGATGATTGGTATAATGGAGTAAAAGTATGTTCCATTACATTTGAACGCCACAACGTGGTCAGCATAATATGTTCGTTTAATTATTCATTACATTTGGTGTATCAAAGTTAGGGGCTTGGTTAACTAATGATTATTGTTGCAAAAGTTCATATGTTTATTATTATTTGAGATCATATAAAGATACATTCCATTATATTTGGTTTTCCCAATGTTTGGGGCCTTCTTTCTTCAATTTAAATGGAATGCAGCAAGTACGTTCCATTACAATATATATGTAATGTATTATTATTATTATTAAGTTTATTTTTCTTCCAGTAAATAATTTATAGCTTTATCATAAGATGTGTTTGAAAGATAGACCATTATATCGATGTTTTATATATATCATATGTGTGTATTTCTTTATATGTGAGACTAGAAGTTCATTTTTCATGAAAGTTTACTATAGTTGGAATTGTATAGTTTAGTGATAAACTTTTATTAAATTCTTAGAATATTAACCATGGCATAGTTGAATATATTTTCTTTTGGCCATAATTGAAGACTTCTTGTAAAGGATTAATTTAAGAAGTTTGCATTTATATTTTAAAGAGAAATATAGTTTTTAAAAAAGGTGTATTCATATTTAGCACAGCATGAAGAGAATGTTGATATTTTTTTTTTGATTGAAAAGTTAATGTGATCCTATCTTGAAGAATGTATCTATGATTTTGAACCATACTATTTTAATAAAATATTGTTATTATTATTATTTATCTAATTATATTCTTTTTTTATATTAAAGTGTAAATGTTCTTCACTCAGATAACATCATCAATCAATGGATATTGTTAACAAATACTGGGAATATAAATGATATTGAACTCAAGTGAAAATCTATAAAAGAAATAACTATTATACATTGTTGCTTGATTATTATCATTGCCATTTTAAAAGAAGAGTAAATATCAATTGCAATATAAGATATACCATTTGTTTTACTTAAAGTGACTTTGTGATTTATTTATATATTTTTATCACTTATCAATACATGAGGTCATTGTACAATCCTTGATATTAATTTAGTCATTTTTTTTACTCTGAGAACATTTAAATGCTCATGATTATTTGCATAAACACTAACAAGTTGGCACATCATTTAACATTAAGAATTTTAGAAATATTAATAAATTATTTATAGTTAATTGTTGTCAAATATAAATTGGATTCAACAAAATATTCCCTTTGTTTCTATTTTATATTTTGATAAGTAATCAGGTCTCACTAGTTATGCTAAACTCTAAGAATAGGTTAATTATTCTTCTCTTTCACTTTCTTTGCATATCTTCATATATATATATATATATTGCTTATAATACTTCTTTCATATATACTTCAATGCAAATAAATTTTCTTAAAAACTTCTTTATTTTCCTTACAGTTTCGACTGTCATTTTAATTAAAGCAGAGAAGAAGCATACAGCTCTGATGAAGACTGCTGGACAGTTGAAACTGTAAGGAAAATAAAGAAGTTTTTAAGAAAATTTGTTTGCATTGAAGTGTATATGAAAGAAGTGTTATAAGCAATATATGTATATGAATAGGTTAATTAATTGTTGAGAGAGGTTGTAAAGTGAATATGTTTTTTGTTTATGTTATGAGTTCAGTTTATGTAATTACAAGGTGTTATTTCAAAAGTTAGTCTATTGTTATACCAACTGTTAGTAAATTTGGATATATAAGTGAGAAATATTCCTATTCTCATTATTTATTATGTAAGTAAACTGCCATTTTCTGTAATGATGATCTAGGGATTTAAGTTTTAGAGAACTAACTTACTTTCTCTTATTCCAATTTTATGTGTTTTAATTTGAAGTATTGATCTCTTTATATTTTATTATTACAATTTGGAAGTTGTAATTTGTGGGACATGCTGTTGTCTCTCTTCGTGCTCTTCTGGTACATATGCATATTATTACAATATATATATATATATGTGTGTGTGTGTGTGTGTGTGTGTGTTGTAACATTCACAGGTGGATTTAGCCCTTATATTTTGCACTATACAGTGCCAGTTAATCAAACTATGAAAAAGTATCTTCAGACCATGTATAATTCAGATATTTCAAGAACATAGTTATCTTTCCTGATTAACTGACCTAATGTTTTATTACTATGGTCACCAAAAATATTCAAATATGCAAATTACTAAATATTTCTCTGAAAGCACTTAGCTATAAAGGATTTTAATTTAAAGAAGCTTCACAGCTTGATATGTGTTTAACATATTTACATTTATATTTAATAATTTAATGGTGAAGGAAATAAATTATTACTAATTTATTGTACAGAAATGTATCAAGGCAATGATATTTTGTAAACTTTTTAAATTACAATGTTAAGATCATAAAACCAATTAACACGTCCTTCAATTTGTTGCATGGGATATTACAAAATCCACTATTGAAACGTCCATTTTCACTGGATTGGATATATAAGACAAATGGACAATGTAAAAAAAAAAAAATTGGGCTTTTTTTATGAATTCGAGCATGATTTTATGGGAGACGCAGACTTCATCTATGTTATAAAAATTATGTCTAATTGATATTCAAAAGAACTACAATATTAATTGTTCCCATTGGGAGTTTATATGGTTAAAAATAGAATATATTGGAAAAATATTAGTGGATATGTTGTTGAAGTATTTCAGAAAAAAATGTTTTCTGCTATCTAAATAAAAAGACAGCATAGTAAAATAAAATGGGCAAGTGTGTTTATTGCATTACAGAGATTGGATATTAGTCATCACAAAACTCGCGTTTAATGCAAGTTTTTTTTTGCCTTTTTTTTTATTATTATTATTATTATTATTATTATCATCATCATCATCATTTGCCTTCTTATTTTCCACATTGATACAATATATATGTATAAATATATGTGATTATTATTGATAGCAACATTAGAGATCTAATGGTCTGAATATTCTAGCCCCTCACTGATGACAGCCACATCTAGAAACCAGTCTGGGGATAAGAGTATTCAGAAAAGCTTATTAAGAGCTATTAACACTCATTATACAACATTTGTAATACAAGTTTATTAAAATATATGACTTGATTTCCTTGCAATTTTAGATCCATTTGAAAGGTAATCAACAAGTAAAAAATAATAAATCCCTTTCACTATTAACTGGGATCAGTAAAGTGAATCTATAATCTGGAATTTTTTTTTAAAAGGGGAGAAATTAAATTGTATACATATACTTTACAATTTGTAAATATTTACTTAGCTAAATAAAAAAGTAGTATTCATTTTTCAGTTTTTTTAAAGCAAGTAGGTAAATAATCAGTCAATAGTTTTTTAAAAAAATTGTATTTAACTTTCATATAGTGAGGAATAAAGAGAGTTATCTTTCTTTATAGATCGTTAGTATTTCTTTTTTCAACGTATATTTGTAAAAAGATTAATGTTTAGTTCAATGCCTGTATTGCATATATTTATATGATATAGTTTCAAGTGTGGAATCTGCGTAAACAGTTTGTGTACGTATAAAAAATGGTGATCATGAGAATCTTAATTTTAGTTATTAACATTAGAAAAGTGAACCAAATTAAATAAATAAAATTAGAGTTCTTAGTCATTAATATTGGAAAGGTGATCAAAATTAAACAAATAAAATTGAGTAAAATATTGTATAAATGTATTACTCAGTTCAAAGAGCAACAAGTAAATAATTGACAAAGTTTAGTATTGATATGGCAAGCTAATGGTTTAATTTAAATAAAATATGAGAAGA
This sequence comes from Epiperipatus broadwayi, assembly GCA_028023455.1. Lineage (NCBI taxonomy): Eukaryota > Metazoa > Onychophora > Udeonychophora > Euonychophora > Peripatidae > Epiperipatus > Epiperipatus broadwayi. The sequence goes on from JAQFVV010008366.1 coordinate 5,766, forward strand.
TTTACAAGTTTATATAGCCTATTTAATGTGTATAAAAATAATACAAGGTCACAGTGACCTGGACATAATAAACTCTAGTCCTGCTGTTGACTTATAAATGCAGGAATATCTGAATTACATTGATACCATAACCCATATAATGAGATTTTGGTTTTTATACACCCCTTAACAATTCTGCAGTCTTTCACATAACTTACCATATATAGCATATTTTTACAGTTCTCTGACTTTATAAGGTCAGGCACATGACTCTACAAACTACAGTTGCATTATTTAACTACATTGCTATTTTTTACATGCTCAGCATTCCTGATTACAGTGGTCTGTTCCAGGTTATTATATAGTCTAGTTACACATACCTTGTGTTGTATATAACTATATGTAATTATTACGTGCAATCATATACATAATCATTACATATCTTTACCACATGATTATAATTCATAATTATTGTAAAAAGTTATTATTTAGTTTTATTCTAAATTATTATATGTATTTTAATACATTATTAATGCATATATATATATATTGTGCCAAGGCCAAATTGGCACATATATATAAAATAATTTTGTCGTAAAAAAATTATTAAAACAAAAAAAATCTTCCGTAAAAGAGTTGAAATAAAAGTTGAAAAATCATTGATTTAAAGTGGGAAGGGGGTTTTCTTAAAGTTAAACTGAAGGTTTTATAAAAAGGAAGTAAAGAGTTTATTATTATTAGTGAAATACAATTTAAAAGCTTTAAAAAAATATATAAATCTCTTCATTTAAATTAAAGAAGAAAAATAATCTTAAAACTAGTTTTGATGTGTAGAGTAAAATTATATATGTGCGTGCGAATGTAAAAAAAATGTATCAGTATTAAATATTATAAATAAATGAAAAATGTATTTAAAAAAAAAAACACAGCGGTGCGCTACTAATTAAAGATATGAAAACAACACGTTTTGAAATAGCTACTACTAATTAAACAATCAATCAAAAAACATGTTGTCTTAGGATTAATTGCTAAAGAATTTTGACAACAGATATTTGCCGGAGGATATCAAAAGGAAAACACTTCGTCGGTATAAATACGGAATATTTTATCGGACAATCAGTTGAGAGAGTTTATTCAGTCTAGTTTGCAGTGACAGTCTTGATAACAGTGCAATTTCTATTATGAATCCAGAAACAAACATGCATTGTTGAGCAGCTTTTGGAAATATACGCTCGTGCTCCAGCCTTTTTAGTCCAACAAGATCATCAAAACCTGCCTGAGAAATAATGTCTGCATAACAACTCAGAAATCCTCCGTCAAACGTTCAACTGTCTTCAAGAATAAAGCAAATGGTTTCGCATAAAATCTCTTCAAGAAACATCCAAATCTAACCGGTTAGATATAATCCATCAGAAGCAGCAGAAGCAGCCAACAACAAGCAATATCCATGTTCCCAAAAATCCTAGGTAAACATTTATTTATTATCATTTATACGTAGTAGCCACCGCTGTAATTCGTAAATATTCAAGATTCAAATTATATGAACTCTATCATACATAAAATGAACTATTGATATGTGTGTTTAAGTTTCAAATGCTATTAATGCTTTATTATTATATTTGTGAATGCTATATGAGTTAATATGTGCGTGATCATTATATCAGTGTTATTAGTTAAATTAGATAAATACCAGTGTTCTACTATTAAAATCTACAAGAATATTTAAACTAGTCTAGAAATGTTAATTTAAAATGTGTGTGTATTATATTAAATTTATAGAATGTTTAAAATTATTTAATGTTAGTTAATAAATTGTCTTTAAAACTTAAACTTTATTTGTCGGTCAATTCTTTTTACCAACCTTTTATTAATTCTTTCCACCACTAATTTTGTATAATTTTGTTATTGAATTAAAATTAGACTGAGCTAGTTTTAGGGAATGTTTCGAGCGCTGGATTATGAGCCTACTGCCCGAATACGTTAGTCTTCAGACTAGCTGGCGCCCCGGGGTTTACCCTGAAACAAATAAAGTATTTGGATAGTAGGGGTTTGAATCTAGCAGCCGAGATGGGCCATTGTTGATAGTTAAAGCTATCAATAAGATCTCCCATTTTGCTCGAACGTGCCGGTTCGTTCACGTAATCTTTATAAGATTATAAATGTATTATGAAGGAGTTTGAAACCGGCCAAAACTTATATACGTGTAAGTAGGTGGTTTCAGCGGTTCGACCCGGTACATAAATGGATTTTCCCAACGTTGGGGCTGGACCTAAGAAACAATAGTAAATAAATGCTTTGTTTCTTGTTTAAAAAAAGTTTTTCTATACAAAAGCTAAATTACGTATGTTAAAGCGTTTTAATTTTTTTTAAAAAAAAAAGAATTGACCGAAAACTTTGTTTTCTTTAAATGAAGAGAGATTTATGCTATTTACATTGGTTAAAATAAATCATTATGTTAAATTAGAGACAGGTGGATGTTTGGGCAGAGTTAAAGCATTAAGATCGGGTAGAGAAAAATGGACAAAGGAGGGGTGGAGTCAGCGTGTATTTCCAGTTTAGTAAGAAATAAATAAAATAATAATTAGTAAACTTATTAAAGTGAATAAAATACGGTATTAAAAATAATGATAAAAAGTGTTTAAAATTATAAATTATAAAATAAAATAAAATAAAGCCAAAATGGAGACTCAAGGTAAAAATATAGAAAATATTCCCAACAAGGAAAAAAGAGAAATCATAGCTTTACTAACCAGCATGTTTGAAAAACAAAAAGAAACAGCCGAAGAATATAAAAAAATCGCCGAAGAGCTTAAAAACCAAAATAATGAAATGAAGAGTAAATTGGAAGGGCAAGCTGAAATGCTTGAAAAGTTAAAGGACCAGATCGAAATGGGCCAAAATAAAATAAAAAAAGAAATTAGAGGAAAGGTAGAGAAAAATCAAGAGATCGTAGAAGTAGATTTTGTCAAAGAAAATAAGGAAGTTGAGGTCATGAAAGAGATAGTAGAGTCAGATAATTGTAAATATAGTAGTTTGGAAATAGAAATTAAATTAGAATCAGATAGCGTTGCTACAGAGAAAGTAGAAACCTATGTAGATCAAAAACCAGAAGATAGCGTTAAGCATAGTAGTTTGGAAATAAAATTAATCAAGATAGAAAATAAAAATAAAAAGGTGAAAGTAAACGTTCGTATTCGTTTTAGATGGAGATTTAAAATGAAGAGAAAGAATAGAAAAAAATATTCACGGTTAGGAAAAATACGGAGGTCTGTGAAGCTTAAAGGTTTTCTAATTTACAAGGCAGAAAATAAAACGGAAAGAGAAAGAGATAAAATAAATTTTAATCGAAAGAGAGATGTGAGAATATGGAGTATAATTTATATTAGTGAGTTAGTAGAAAGAAAGAAAGAACCGCCAGACAAAAATTAAAAATATGTAATCTGACGGATTCGCCGGTTTGACCTAGTTATTAACGACCATGGACTTGGAATAACGGAAAATGTTTAACAAAGTTTAATGAAACAAAAATAACCTATAGTTTTTCTTTTTAAACAAAATGTAAAAATGAGTATCAAAGTTAGCTTGAATAATGAAAAATAATTAAAGTTAGTCTTAGTAAAATAAAATAACAATCTTAGTGTTTTTAAAATGTCAAAGCATCTATAAAACAATTTATGTCAAAACCCTCGATTATGTCTTATCGATTATATTGATATCCCAGCTCATAAGTCTAGAACATAGCGGAGCATGACGCAAACAAAACAAATGTGTAAAATCAAAATAGACAAGCAAAATGAAAATGTTTTTTTTTTTAAAAAAAAAGAGAGTAAAAATAACGCTTTAAAAATAAAAATGAAATAAATAAGTGTATAATGAACGTATTAATGGAAATAAAACATTATCAAATAAAGTTAAAAAAAAGTGTATTAAATTAGGATTGAGGTGTGTGCGAGTATTTGGGCAAGGAGATAAATTCCAGGCCTGACTTTTGTTGGATTAAGCCTTTTCTTGTGGTGACTTTGTTCTACAGATGGGTAGTGCGAAGAATAAATAATACTGATGATGATGCGCCAGTAGAAAAGTCCTGGCATATAAAAGTTAATAAATCTGGAGGAAAAATTCCCAGTAACCAAATAAAATAAATATTTTAGTAAGTCGAATGTGCAGTAGAGATAGTCCTGCCATTCGCAATCTTAAAGTCCCTGTTCATGATCCATTGTGCACAAAAATGCCCATGCTGTAGTCACGACTTCCGCAAGAAATTAAAAGTTGGGTTAAATCAGCACAAAATCTATCTGTGTGTTTGAATTGCCTTATACTTTGCTGCCGGCTTCTCTTAATATTGCATCTATTACCTAATGATGAAAATAAAAACTAAAAATGCACTCTAGAAAAATAAGAATTTTTTTTTTGAAGTAGGTGCAAATAATTAAAATAAAATCGATGAAAATCAAGTTAAATAAATAAGCGTAAATATATCTGTAGTAAATAATAATAAACAAGTGACTCGTGATAAGAGAGCAATAAAATTTTATTGTTTATTGAATACACGCATGTTAAATAAAGATGTTCGTAATGATTTAAAAATAATATTATAAGATTAGTGTAAATAAATATTTTAAATAATGTTTCTTAAGGGTTATAAATAATATTGTAATATAAATAAATAGTGTAAGATATTGTTCATGTGAATTTAAAAATAATATTGAAAGGTAAATATAAATATAAAGTCAATCTAAGGTGTATTAAGAGTGTGTAAGTATACATGTGTATATACGCGCACATACACTGGTAATATTCGGTAAATACGATACCTTATGATGAGTATCTTAAATGTATTTATCCAGATATCCTTTTAGGTTATTTTCTTGGTACTGCTGCACCTTATGATGCGTGCAAAAAGGGATTTATTTATTATAGATTCCCTGTAAGCAAGTCCAGTAATAACTCGATATCTAGAATATTAGTAGGTGTAGAATTATGCTGCACGTATACACATGTGTAGGAATTATCTAAAATAATAAATTAATAAATCTTTAGAGTCAAGAATTAAAATTGCAAGAGATAAAATGGTCAAAAATGATGCATTTTACTCTAAAATGGAGGGGGGTGTAATGTGCCAAGGCCAAATTGGCACATGTATATAAAATAATTTTGTCGTAAAAAAATTATTAAAACAAAAAAAATCTTTCGCAAAAGAGTTTGAAATAAAAGTTGAAAAATCATTGATTTAAAGTGGGAAGGGGGTTTTCTTAAAGTTAAACTGAAGGTTTTATAAAAAGGAAGTAAAGAGTTTATTATTATTAGTTGAAATACAATTTAAAAGCTTTAAAAAAATATATAAATCTCTTCATTTAAATTAAAGAAGAAAAATAATCTTAAAACTAGTTTTGATGTGTAGAGTAAAATTATATATGTGCGTGCGAATGTAAAAAAAATGTATCAGTATTAAATATTATAAATAAATGAAAAATGTATTTAAAAAAAAAAACACAGCGGTGCACTACTAATTAAAGATATGAAAACAACACGTTTTGAAATAGCTACTACTAATTAAACAATCAATCAAAAAACACATTGTCTTAGGATTAATTGCTAAAGAATTTCGACAACAGATATTTGCCGGAGGATATCAAAAGGAAAACACTTCATCGGTATAAATACGGAATATTTTATCGGACAATCAGTTAAGAGTTTTATTCAGTCTAGTTTGCAGTGACAGTCTTGTGCAATTTCTATTATGAATCCAGAAACAAACATGCATTGTTGAGCAGCTTTTGGAAATATACGCTCGTGCTCCAGCCTTTTTAGTCCAACAAGATCATCAAAACCTGCCTGAGAAATAATGTCTGCATAACAACTCAGAAATCCTCCGTCAAACATTCAACTGTCTTCAAGAATAAAGCAAATGGTTTCGCATAAAATCTCTTCAAGAAACGTCCAAATCTAACCGGTTAGATATAATCCATCAGAAGCAGCAGAAGCAGCCAACAACAAGCAATATCCCCGTTCCCAAAAATCCTAGGTAAACATTTATTTATTATCATTTATACGTAGTAGCCACCGCTGTAAGTCGTAAATATTCAAGATTCAAATTATATGAACTTTATCATACATTAAATGAACTTGATATGTGTATTTAAGTGTCAAATGCTATTAATGCTTTATTATTATATTTGTGAATCTATATGAGTTAATATGTGCGTGATCATTATATCAATGTTATTAAAAAAAAAAAAAAAAAAAGAAAAAAAAAAAAAAGAAAAAAAAAAAAAGAAAAAAAAACAAAGACAAAAAGACACAACAAAAAAGAACATGATATGTGTGAAGCAAAGAAAGTACTAATATTTGTGAATGCTATATGAGTTAATATGTGCATGATCATTATATCAGTGTTATTAGTTAAATCAGATAAATACCAGTGTTTTATTATTAAAATCTACAAGAATATTTAAACTAGTCTAGAAATGTTAATTTAAAATGTGTGTGTATTATATTAAATTTATAAAAATGTTTAAAGTTAGTAAATATTAGTTAATAAATTGTCTTTAAAATTAAACTTTATTTGTCGTCAATTCTTTTTATCAATTCTTTTTATCAATTCTTTTTTAATTCTTTCCACCACTGTATAATTTTGTTATTGAATTAAAATTAGACTGGGCTAGTTTTAGGGAATTGTTTCGAGCGCTGGATTATGAGCCTACTGCCTGAATACGTTAGTCTTCAGACTAGCTGGCACCCTGGGGTTTACCCTGAAACAAATAAAGTATTTGGATAGTAGGGGTTTGAATCTAGCAGCCGAGATGGGCCATTGTTGATATTTAAAGCTATCAATAAGATCTCCAATTTTGCTCGAACATGCCGGTTCATTCACGTAACCTTTATAAGATTATAAATGTATTATGAAGGAGTTTGAAACCGGCCAAAACTTTATATACGCGTAAGTAAGTGGTTTCAGCGGTTTGACCTAGTACAATGGCTATGCACAAGTTTAAGAATAATTTTACAGAAGTTAACAATATAAACTCAATGTAAAAAAAAACACTGTGATAAATAGTACAGTAGTCACTAAACAGACTAAAAAGACACTGTCTATCAAATCTTACAGAAATAGATAAAGCATGGCTGGTCTAATAAGCAACCAAATTATGTCACTCTCGATATGTAACAACTGTATTGTCATGACAGATTGTGTATTTATATTCAGCAAAGGCAGACAACAAGTGCAATCCTTATTAGATAGTGGACATCCAGGAATAGCGAGAAAGAGTTAATGTGGACTTACTTATGGTGACCAAACAAGAATCTGATATTGAGCAGACAATTAAACATTGTGTATAATTAGAATCTTGGACTAAAGCAATCCAACCACTGATCCATTTAATGGATGCATTTTCTTGATAGTTATAGAGTCATGGTCTAAGTAGATGGAATATAAAGCTGCTAAAAGCATAAATGTGAAAAATACCATGAAAACTTGAATGAAATATTCTTGGTCCATGAATATCCCAAAACTATAGTCTCTGAAAATAGAGCTGATTTCACATTCATGCTATTCAAAAAATGTTTGGCTACTAAGAGGATGCATCTTATATTAACACCATCACAACCATCCAACTTCTAGTTGCCTAGCCAAAAAGTCATGCAGCATTTAAAAACAACATTAAATAAAACCATATTTTGGTTGATCTCTAGGTAATACCACCATTTTATTAATTGTGTTGTACCTAAAAGAATGTCAGTTGTTGAAATTGTTAATGTATCAGGAAGTTCCAAATATTAAGTTGTCAGTGTTAATGCCTACTATTAGCACTTTGAAGCAAAACTGTATTAATAAACAAAATTAAAAAATGGAAATGCTATAATGGATACATGATGTTTTGAAAATAAAATGCTTTTACCAGAGTGATACTAGATTAGATCAAAAAGTTTAGAGTAGTTAGATGTCTAATAAAAGATAAAATGGAGAAGACATATTAACCACTTGAAAAATCACCACCATGAGTCATTAGAGGAAATAGATGTCAGTGCACATTCTACATGTAATGAAGATAGTACTTCAATAAAACAAGCCAAGAATGCAGATGACAGCATAATAGCCATCAGTCTTAGATGTGTTCAGTCAAAACAATTAAATGATATGGGTTTAGCTGAAATGAATAATCCTTTGAGAAAATTTTGGAGAATGTAGTCAACACTCAGGATAAACATGTGATGATTTAGAGGAAATAATTCATGTATATCCTTTTATTTATCAACAAGTCAAAAACTTTACCAGTAGAAGGTCTCCTGACTTTCAAAAACAATCTGCTGGAAGAAAAAGAAAACTATTGATCAGGGAGGAAAAAATAATAATCTTTTGTTCAGATATGTACAAGATCCATTGGAAACCTACAAATTGCAAGACTGTTTTATAAAGGCATTACACCTAAAGCATGGGTGGTTGAAAATGCGAAGGTAGGGACCTCTACAAGTCTTAACCACAAGCTTACACATTGGGAAGGAAGAAAGAGGGGAATCCTTCTTACTTCAACCTATGTTTTATATAAATAGGTGAAGCTGAAGCAGTTAGATCTAAGAGCATGAAGTTATTCAATACTTCAATCATGGACTTAATCAGTGAAGTATTGAATAGCTTCACACTCTCAGATCTAACCGCTTCAGCTTCACCTATTTAGATAGAAAGTAGATTGAAATAAAGAAGGGTTCCCTCTTTTCTTCCAATGTGTAAGCTTGTGGTTCGACTTGTAGAGGTCCCTACTCTTCACATTTTCAACCGCACTTATGCTTTTAGGTTTATTACCTTAGTAAATATTACTTACGTAATCAATGTGCGTTAAATAAATTTATAATTAAGACTGTTTTATGTAAAATTTTCTAGGAATGAGAAAAGGAGCTGAGGTGTTTGCAATAATAAAAATGTAGGTGTGTGCAGATAAGTGTACATATGTATATTTTATTCTTGTAAAAAAAAAGAAAATACTTATTGTAATTTGCCATTGCACAACACGAGAATAAATTATCTCTCACTGTATTCAGTCTTAAAAATGTACATATTTTAGCATGCATTAAATTCTATTAAATACATGCTAATTAATTTAGATTAAAATGATAGATTATTGTGTATACAATTGATATATATATACATTTGTCGAAGATGATTCTAAAAATCGGGATTATTCTCTCAGATGATTAATGTTTTAATTTTTTTTCACTTATACATTAATTATTTGTATGAGTAAGTAAATCCATCTTAAGTTCTAATTGTGTTATTATCTCTTTTTATTTTGTTATGGATGCCGACCCAGCTGATATTCTACGATACTCCTGGGATATACAGCTATTTTTTTTCATCTTCCAAGAATCACAGCTTCATTCTACCATTTCCTGTAATTCGAGAAATTAATCATTTCTATTTATTTAATAATTGAATCATTTATCACTTTTAATCAGCAAATAAAGCAACTTAATAGGCTTATTTAGACCTAATTTAATTGTGCCAGTTAATGATAACAACAAAAATTTTAATTAATGTTCTGTGGAGAATTTCTTTTTACGTTTTTTATATGTTCTTATGTTTATTCAAAAATCTGAACCTAATCAATACGGAAGTCTTCCTGAGGTGGCATAAAATATTTGAAATCAGAAATTAAACTTTTTTTTTTTTACACTTTTTTTTAAAAAAGGCAAAAAAAAAAAAAAAACGTGTACTTTAGAGTTGTTCATTCATGTGCGCTTTATATTATGATGAGGAACTCAAAGTCATAAGATTCTTTATGAAAAATACTATAAAACGAAATTAAAGTTAGGCAAATCAGCAAGATTTAAAAACAAGTAGAAACAAAGATTTAAATGCTGTTAAAGCATGCTTTCAAATAAGATTAAAAGTGAAATAAAAGTTTAACCAATCTTTAAAAGAAAGTAGATCATATGTTTATCCACTACATTCTTAACTTGAAACAAAAGATAGTATTGACTGCTTTTGAAAGTTTTCACAACTATATAAATTTAAAAACAGCAATAAATAATATATATAATCACAAATATGGCTAAACTAGAAATTTAGATAATGGAGAGATTATACTTTGTTGGGTGTAACAAAAGACATTATGTAATTTAATGTTTGATAAATAAGATTACCTATTCCCCAGTATATAAATGAAAGAATTAGATAAGTAGAAATGAAAATTCTACAATATGCATTGATGCTAGATGTGAATTATGATGGATAAACAATTACATGCACATAAAGAAGAATAAATCACTTTTTCAAAAAGATAGACAAATCGCACATTATTAAATTATATATTGAAAGAAAATATTTTGAGAATAAAATGAATATAATAATTTAGATGTTGTTTTAGATAAGGTGTTGTTTAGAGTAACTGAAAAACTTATCAATATTTATATGTTTAATATTACTAACTCTAAACTATGGTAATGTATAGAAGTATGACAGCCACTCTCTGAGCAGAGCATTAGATGCTGTATAAATAAAATTTATAAGTTATTGAAGCACAAACTTTGGAACCATAAGTCTTCACATATTTTTTAAAGCTATTTCAAAATCATAATATTCTTTGCAAAAATAGTTAAAGAACAAATTAATTCTATCAATATTAAATGCTACTTTCTTATTAGGTGGCACCAGTAGTTTCTTGTTTTTAAATCAATTTTCAGTACAACCATCTACGTTATTTTTCTGGTATTCAGGCAAAATTTATACTAGAAAACTAAATTAACGAAATATTGATGTATTAATTTTTTTTTTAAATGTCTAAATAGGTTATGATACAATGAATATATCTATGAAAGTGATTGCTGACAACTTACTGCCATTGTGATAGGATTATTAAGATTCTAAAAATTGTAAATACAGTTTTAATATATTTTATTTAAGCCATTAAAACATCACTCGATCAGCATTTCTTTTGCTTACACACACTGTAATAGATTGTTGTGTTTTCATTTTTGAGGCACAATTTTACAGTTAACTAAATAAGTGGATGCTGGAAGGTTGCATTACATCTAAAAGATCTACATGCAGTGCTCTCATATTCTCAATGATAAAATCTACATGCTATAAATAGTCTGGGGACATTGGATGAGTAGATATTAGATAGAGATTTCGATGCACAAAACTTCTAGCATCCATTGATTACTGTGGCTTGCACTGGGAGTGACTAGATGTGCTACTGATTTGACAGAATTTTATAGATTTAGCAAGGCATCACATCTATTCATTCACATTTTAAAAATATATTTAAATAGACTTTGTTAATTTCCTGTACTTGCACCCTTAATTTATTCCCACTATCCAATGATGAAAAAGTGATTTGTTCTTATTATGTACTCTATGATAACAATCAATCCTTATATCTTGGATAATTGGTTTACTGTTCTATTATGTACCCACATTATTAATACTTTTTCAATATTTGTAAACTTCAAACATGATTTTTTTTTAAAAATGAAAAGCATTTTTAAACTTATATTTTTAATATATAGGGTATATGAGCACAGACTTTCACACAACCCACAACTCTCCACTCTATCTAATAACACCGATACACTCAAGTACATATATGCTGAAAAGATAAATAATCACCAATATATGTATTTCATGCTAAACCAGCAATCATCACTTGGTCCAGATTATCATCTCCCACACATATATACTATAAGTGCTCAGATAAATATATTAAGATAGACAATCTTCATATTCAATGCATTGAGTTTGAACATTGTAAAAAACTGTGACTGTATTAATGTTTCTGACATGTTTGAAATAAGATAAAACTTTTTGGGTTGAAAAATTTAGAACCAATCATTTGAAAGATTCTGCATTATTTAAACTTCTAACGTATTATAACGTATTTTATCAAGATGTTGATATTTAACATTTAATTATGAATGAAATAAAAAGTGTAATAAATATTTGTGAAAAAGTGTGTGTATATATATGCATATGTGAGTTTGAATATTTGTTCATATTTGGGTCTGAGTATATGTGTATTATTATATGCAATCCTACTTTGTTTTATCTTTTTCAAAATAATAATGTGTTCTGTAATTAGCTTTTCATATATACCAGTAGAATGTACCGATTTAACTAATGTTATTGTTGTTACTATGATTTAGCCTTTACTAAGTGAGAATCAAACACATTTACCACATATATTAATATACTTAGACGAACAGAATAGTAATTTTAAAATAAATTGATTATGCTTTTTTTGTTTATTTGTTTTTATAAAAAAAGGATGAATATAAAACAAGTGTGACTGTTCAAACAGCAGCAACATGATAATATTAATACTAATTTATTATTGATAATAAAATTGACTATTTCTTCAATTCTTTTTATGTATATGTGTGATTCTTATCACCATGATATAATTATACTATGAGATTATTATTCTAAACATTAAAAGTACTCTTTTTTAAAAAAAAAATTAATAATATGTGAAACTATTCGAAAGCCTGGTAAAATCATTTAATGCATAATGATCAAAAAATAAATAAATAAATACAGATATAAAATTGGATCCTTTCAACCATTGAATCAAGAAGTAAATTATTTAAATATGAATCAGTTAATATTATAATAATATTATGAGCTAATTCTGATAATGGCTAAACAAAAAAAGTACTGCAATAATTTTTACCTTTCACACAAAAGGAGGAACTCCATTAAAAACCTTAACATATATTCATATTAGTATATTGATTATGGTTGTAATCAAATTTAATATGCTCATAATAGAAGAAATATCATCAACATGTAAGGGGGGAATGGTTAAATTAACTGATAACTTCCTTATGAATTAAATTTCTTGATAAGATTGGATTAGTTCATCTAATTCCATTTTCAGTGATTGAAGAATTCAATAACATAAAAAATAAAAAAGATGACAACCAAAATCTCTTCAATTATTTAATTAGTAAAACACTATACTTGGACCTAATATTAGAGGAATTAATTAATTCCCAAATCCTTTAATTATGCATGAGCAGTTACAATAGCAGTAAACATCTGAGCAATTCATAATTAATTTCTCATGATCATTACTACAGGATGAATTAATCATCTTAATGAAATTTCAACCATTGTTGGTTAATTAAGCAGTAAAACAAAATATATTGAGGTAATATCTTTCTGATATTTTAGAAATATTTAGAATCAAAAACATTATCACCACCATTTTAATTATTGTTATTATTATTCTCCCTAAAATCATATTTCATTTCAAAATTCTTATTCATACACATTTTTCTACAAATATTAATCTCATGCAAGTTAACCAAACCTAATATTATAACTCACTAATGTTTCATTTAATATTATCCTTATCATAAAGATAATATTGCCAATAAAACCACTCACTTTTCAAATAAGATAAAATATATACCTCATCCTTTTTAAACAAAATATGACACAAAATAATATTCTCATAATAAAATAAAATTCAAAATATAAAGTTAAGATTCTTATAATAACAATAATTATTCATCCTATTTTTCTAATAACTGAAAAGTAAGCTAATTTTCACTCATTATCAGATTTAACCAATCCTCTAGCCAAAACTCTTCCAACAATTCTTAACATTAATAAACTAAATAATTTGTAATAATTAATAAATTGTGGGTTGGAGTAGTATGAAGTCTGTCCATTAAAGTATGAAGATTGGCTATCTTAATATAAAGTTGAGCACTGATTGTATATATGTGTGAAAATGGCGATCTGAACCAAATGATGAGTGCTAGTTTAGCATGAAATACATATATTGGTGATTATTTATCTTTTCACCATGTGTGTGATCACGTGGGCCAGCAATATGAAATGGCATGGAGAGTTGAGGGTCATGTGAAAGTCTGAGTTCAAATCCTGCATACATTATAATTAATAAAGCAAGTTATTAAATAGTTATTATTAAATCTGTATTAACCCATCTTAAATTCTTCATCATCTCAAGAAACCAAAAATGAAAAGGAGTTACTTCACTCTTTAATATTATGCAATCTCAGTAAGTAAAATTCTTAACATCACAATAAAAATGTTTTATAAACATGAATGATCTTAAAAACACATTTATTTAATAAAATTACAAATAGACAAATTTAACTTTGGAAAGTAGCAAATATATTAAAGAGATCTTATTCTATTTGATTATAAAGAAATCAAATAAATATTAACCATCAAAAGTATTAATCACAATTTATTTGCAAGTCCTAGTTCTTATGCCTCATACTTTCAGAATAATAATTGAAGCAATTATCAAAGATAAAATTCAAAATCTCATTCTGCCTTTTATCTCTAGTTTTCTATTTTTAAAGAAAGGGAGTTCCCCCCCCCCGGGGCCCTCCCCCTTTTGGGTTTTTCTCCGGTTTCCACAAAAAAAAAAAACACACCCACCCCAGTTCCCCCCCATCTTTCTTTTTCTTTGGTTTTTCCCCCCCCCAAACTCCCCCACCTACTCCTTCCCTTGGACCTCCCCACTCCCCCAAGGAATAAAAACCACCCCACCCAACCTCCTTATAAAAATTCCAATTTCATTTAAATGAAAAAATAAAAATTACACACCCCAACCCACCCCCCCCCCCCGCTCCCCCCGGTTCCCCCCTCTCCCCCCTACTCTTAAAACTCCATATAAATCCATTCCTTAAATCTTTAGACCTGAATCCTCCTCTACTGTAAACAACTGGAATCAACACCCCTTCTCCACCCATCCTCCACCGGTGTTGTGCCCCCCCCCCCAAATCTCACAAAAAACAAAACCCAAAAATTTACACATATTCTCAACCACTACACCCTGGCTCCTCCCCTTAAAAATCTCCGCAAAACAGCAGCTCTCAGGCAAGGATCACCACCAACCTTTTCTCCCCCCTTCCCCCCAAACTTTCCAAAATACCTATGAGTCTCTCCCACCCACCCACATTCATCCAACAAAAAAAAAATAAAATCAACACTCAAAAAATAATTCCTCAAAAAAAATAAAAAATTTACATAAAAATTTTTAAAAACACTTCTCTTCCACACACATCCCCCCCCCCCATCTTTCCCCCCCCCCCACTTATTAAATACTTTTCATTAAAATTTATTCCAAATAAAATCTCTCTACACTCTATACTTCCTTTGGATTAAAAAACAGTGGTAAAAAACTTGAGATGAGCTAAAGAAAAACAAAGGGCAACGCCCTGTAACCGCTTCTCCCTCTTTTTCTTTCTCCATTCAAATTAACTAACCACAACACAAAACCTCATCACTACCTTTCTTAAGACTTTCCTTTCTAATCACCCTACCCATCTTCTCCTCCTACTCCAACTCCACCTCCCCCCCCTCCTAATACCCTTACAGAAATCCCAAAACACTTAACTCAAATAACACACCCCCACCCAACGATACCTCCCTAATTTCCTTCCTATCTTCCCATTGTTCTCTCTTTTTTCTTTTTTTTCCCACTTCAAAAAATTCCCCCCATTATCAAATTTACAATCTTAAACCTTTAAAAAACATATAAAATATCAAAAGAAAATCCACAACCTCTTCAATTTCCCCTTTTCCTAAGCCTCACATCAATTCCCTTCCCCCTCGTCCCTTTCTGCTTTTTCCAATTGTGACCTTCTTTTCTCCCTCTTTTTCCCCCCTCCTCCCTCCGGATGACGCCTTTACAATAATTATTCACAACTATTCCTCCCTTTCACACCTCTAAAAAATAGATCAATAAAATAAACACTCCAACATCCCCCATTTCCAACAAACCATAAAATATTTACCATTTTGCGATTTAAAAAAGAAGAAGAGTCACAATCTTCCCCCTTCTTTCTCCTGTTCCTCAAAATCTTCAAAAACCTTAAACTCTGATACACCAAACAAACATATATTTATTTAAAAAAAATAAAAAAAAATCAAAAAAGGAAATTGAAGGTCCCCACCTAACATAAAGTAACACAATGAAATATAATATTATTAAAAAATAAAAAATAATATAATAAATAATTATAGTATTACAAAAAAAAATAATATATTATTATTATTTTTTTTTTTTATATTTAAAAAAATTAAATAAATTTTTATTTTACTTTCAGAATAAACGTTAATGTAAAATTAAAGCAGAAATATAAATATATAACAAAATTAAAATTAATCCTTCTGTATTATCTGCATGTTTAGACCATCAAAGGGTGTTTGACTACATTTTCAAATCTTACAAACCACAGATATCTTACACTGAATATAATGACAGGAATCATACAATTAAATCACATGGTTCATCAATAATGTAGATTCTGTAATGAACAGAAAATCTAATAGTGTTCAGTTAAGTGCATTTTGGAATATATACGCTTACACATAAAATTTTCAATATTTCAGTTTTCATTTTGAATATAATTTAACAATAATCCTCAGCACTAAAAATATCTTAAACCTTATATTTAATATTGTCAATATTTTCTTCATTTAGTATTAATATTAACTTATTTTATAGTGATATAATATAATAAAAAATTCTTAAAACTTAAGTGCTTCATTATCCAATATGGCTCATATTACATTTAACATACCAATGTAATAGATTATATCTAAACAAATATATTTAAGATGCTTCTATATCTATGGGTTCTTGCCTAAATATACTGTACAACAGCGTCTTGACATTATGAATTGTATGTGTGCATATATATATATGAGCTTATTTAAAGTTAGTTTTGAAATTATCGACGAGCACATATTTTATTTTCAGTAAATTTTTATAACGTGAAAAACATCATTAAATACAAAATTAATATAATATTAGCTCTCTCTATATAATAGATTCTCTAATTATTGATTATTCTAGAGCATATATGTTTAACTATATGTGAGATATACATTATATATATAGTATTACATTTTCACAAATTTTTTTATGTGTTTATCAAAAATATGAGCCAAAAAGAAGATAATGGAAAAGTCTTTTACTATCACAGATTTCTTTTTTCCAATTGGAAATAAGAGAACACTCTCTTCTAAGACAGTCATATTCATTTCAAAGAGTTGAAAGATTAAAATGTAAAAGAACGTCATAACTGCAAGTATTGAGTTTAATAATTTAAGAAACTTTTAATAAACTGGAATGATGAATGTTGAATGTATCAAAATAGATGAAGTGAAAGTACGAAATTAATGCAAGCTAGAAGCACTCTTAAATGGCATAAAATATTTTAAATCAGAAACTTAAAATTACTTTTTTCATGTAAGTTTTTTATTTGAAGAAAAAAAGACTATTCACAACTTTTTTTACTTGTGATTTATATACAAAAATTTGTATACAGTATATATATATCGCTGAATTTGAACAATAGATGTGACATTGTGAAGAGCATGATTCAGATTTAAAATAATAATGCGTGAGAACATAAGATAGGACAGCCCTAGCAATTTGCTCGTTTATTTACAGCATCAGAAGGTGGTTATCTTCACTGTACACTAGAGTCAGCTAATTGTGAGCTTCAATAATCAAAAGATATGAGATGGTACAATGCTATAATATTTTTGTTTCCAGACTGGCCTTTGGCTTTTTCACAGAGACTAAAATTCAAAGCTGGAACCATCTTTTATTTCATTCTATTATTCTCTAAAAGCCTGAAATTAAAAAAAATTCAAAGGTTTTAAATTTAACCCAAATTGCTTCCACAGTTAATAGATCTAATGCCAGGTGAGTCTCTTTATTTTAAAGACTTCAGTTATATGCTAACTGTAAAAATGCTTCTACTATTTGTCTAGTCTTACAGCATGATGTTTGTCATATGTTTGCTCATGTGCTTTCAAAATTAGTTATCTTTACTTTATTCTGGAGTTATTATTGTAAGCCTGAGTGATTTGAGGTCACCAAATAATATAGTGCTATAAAATTCTCATTTTCTGACCAGTTTTTGATATTTCTCTTTATTAGTGAGAACTAAAATTCAAAGCTGGACTAATACATTTGTGTATTTAACAACAACACATTTACCTCTTTGTGCTACTTCAGCTAATACTCTGGAATTAAAAAAAATCAAAGTCTTAAACTCGACCAACTCACGTGTGCTATAAAAATGTCTCACTACGCACTCAAGATTAGAATAAATCATTCCAAAGTATGGGTAGAAAACTGTTCTTAAAAGCATGTGAGTTAACATGAGAAAATCATGTGATATTGATCTTTATATTAACATTTCTAGACAAAGTGTAAAGAGGTCTAATCCGTATATAGTTAACATGTGCATGGAACCTGATTTAGTGTCAACTCTAAATAACAATATATACAACTTGTCTCATATAGTTAACATGTGCATGGAACCTGATTTAGTGTCAGCTCTAAATAACAATATATACAACTTGTCTCAGGTTCAAAACATACTTTTTTTAATATCAGAGAATTAAGTTGAATGGTAAAAGGGAGTAAAAGATAACTGTTAGATATATTGATTCAAATTTTAGATCATTGACAAATCAAAAATCAAAAACTTTGTTGAGAGTAATAACATTACACTACTATATCATCCCATGTCCACTTATTACTAAAGCTTATTGTAGATGGCTTTAGAATAAACAGAAATGCTCTTTGAAGCATATATAAAGGTCATGTGATATTGTTGTTGACAGTTTCAATATTTTTAAATTATTTGGCTTTAACATGAAAAAAAATGCACTTACTAAAAATTAATAAGATTTCGGAGAAGTTGGCAATCCAAGATAAATTGTAAATCTTAGTACTTAGTTTAAACTTACAACCATTATTGTTTTAAACTTTAGCATAACTATAAAATAATGTTTCTAAAATCTGTTTCTATTTTGAAATGTTTTAAGGATGTTTTAATAGTTATCTTCATTCTATGAGAATAAAAATATTTTATCATAACTTTCATTGCTTTGTGCACTTTAGCATAGTGATTGGATGACCCACTCTAAAGCTGAAGCTTTCTGAATGCCCCTGTATCACTTCTGGTCATATGATCTTTATACATTTATTTTATAAGGAAAATCTCTTTTTATTTATTTTTTTATATTCCTTTTCTATACATGGTTTTTTTACCAATATCCTTCTAGTTTTATTATTTAATTTATTCATTTTACATGATGCTGCTTTTTAGATCTCTTAAATTATTATTTCTTACATTAACACATGCAGCTCAATTCCGCTTCACTATATTAAGCCATTCAATAATGTTAATGGTAAATGTTTATTCTTTTGATCAAATATTTACTGGTTAAGTATGATATATACATATTTTGTGTATTTCACACATTCATCTCACCTATGGTGGTTTTTACATTTTTTTTTTATGATTTCTTGGTTTATAGTTTAACATTTCAATTATGTATCTACTGTTACTTTTTCTACCAATTTCCAATTCCATTCTAACCTTTTAATTCTTTTATTGACATTATTTTCTCATTCTAGTATTTTACTTTTAATTTCTGCTTACTTAATCAAACATGTATTTTTATATACTTTTCTGGTTGATTAGATGTCTCCATATTTCTTTTCTATTGTGTCCAGCTTTCAGACCCATAAGCAATCCCTAATAAAACATATTTGTAAAATACATTTATTTAAAAATTTTCTTTTCAGGCACATAAACATATTTTATTTTAATATTATTATTTCCCCAAAAACACTTCAAGTTTAATTTAATGACTATTTGAATCTATTATGTTTTTATCTTTATTAATATTAGGGCCAAGCTATTTGTAATTGTTTTTTTTTTCTAATCTGTTATTTTTTCTTTTCTTCTTGTGTAAAAAGCCATTAAACATAAGTCTTGTCTCATTTTTTTAGCATTTATTTTTAGTAGTGCTTAAATCTGATAACTCTCTATTATTTCCTGAAACATTGAGTTATTATCTGTAAAAACAATCACATTTTGTAACCAGTAGCTGATTCAAATAATCTCTCTTTATTTTAGTACCTTCTATCATCCAGAAAAAGATGTAATGTTCCATGTTTAGCGTTTCACGATTGCTGTACTTTATCATCTTGGATGAGTTATGATTTAATTTACACAATATTTTTTAAAATTTAATTTTGAATATACGTATTTAAAAAACCCTATATAATAAATAAAATAAACACCCATTTTAAAAGTTCATAGATTAAAAAGAATAACCATTATGAGCACCATAGTTATCCTATAGTGTAATTAATTAATTCATTTTCTAGAAAATATCAAGTGAATAGTTTTAATAAATACATGCTATAATTGTTCTTAAAAAAGATTAAAACTAATAGCTAAACAGGAAAGAACAATAAATCACTGAATAAGCTGACCTACATTTTAAATACGATAAAGGAGATTAATAAAAATAATTGAGTGAGTTTACTGCTCACATATTCATAAGAGGTTTAAGGGTTGACAATGGCAGACTAAACTGCAATCTATGAACTTTGAGATCTAGAGTCTCACACTTCACCAAATCATGGCCACTGAATAGAAATGTCAATAGTTATTAAAAAAAACTAAGAGTGCCCATAATATATAGAAACACAACTGTTTTCAGGTCTATATGACTATGCAAGCATGTTGGTTTAGATAATTGATCGGTGTTGAAAGGAAAGTGTATTAGATTCTAAAAAGTCCAGATGCATTGGTCCATAATCCAAAGCTTCTCACTGACAAAAGCAATATTTTGAAACTAATCAAGGATATTGGATAGGACAGTAGAAGATAAGGATTTAATAAGCATTATCATCTTTCATCTATTATTATTTACTAAACCTAATTCTTCTTCATAATTTTATTTAAAATGCAAAATAGATTGAAATTAAAATGAAGTATATTATTATTCATGAAGTCCTTATTGTATGTGCTGATTATATAAAATATGGGAGAAAATCTAAAAGCATCTAAATGACAAAGAATTAAACTTAGAGATTTATATGATTTAGTATAATACTGAAAGGGATTTATGAAGATGTTTGAAAATAAATCTAAAGTAATTGAAAATTTGAAGATTATTTTGTATAAATATATAATGTCTCTGATTTTTCTTCTTTGCATCAATTAAATGTTAAAACTGTCAGGAAAATGATTACATTTAGAGTATTTGATAAATACAGAATAGATTTTTTAAATAATTGTTTTAATGTGAGGATTCCACATAACTGAGTCAAATTCTAAGATCAGAAGTATAAATGAAAAAAAAAAGTCTATTTTATTGACTGATAAAATATTTTACTTGTCGATGTATGATCCCCATTATTTTAAATGCCTTATTCACTTTGATATTAATATGAAGATGGAAGAAGACATTACCAGAAAAAGGTAATTCTTAATCTTTCTATTTTAAAAAATGATTTTAAAATCATAAATAGAATAAGGAAACTGTAAAATTTCAGTTTTTTTTTTGAGTAGGAGGCATTTTGTTGTTAATATACCATATAGCAAAATTAACTATATCATTTTGCTATAAAGAGCAATCATTAACATGTATGCAAATTTTACAGTCATCAGCATAATAAAGAGAGTGGGAATATTTTATACTATCCCTGAAATATTAAACAACAATAGAACCAGAAGACTACTTTGAGGTACTCCAATTGATCAAGAGTAAAATGAAGATATATTATGGTTATATTTAATAAAAGCAGTTCTGTAATGTATGAATATTTCAAACCATTTGATTAATAATTTTAAAAGCTATAAATTATATAATTTGGTTATGGGAGTATTATGATCAGTTTTGTCAAAGGCTTTAGACAAATCAAAATAAATGTTGTCAAGCTTACTCTGATCTTCTATAGCATGAGCAATATGATCATAGATGAAGTTGAGGTTGATTTCAATCGATTTATTGGGTAAGAAACTATGTTGATTGGGAGCTAGAAGTTTGTTAATATCTAAAATAATTTTCCTAAGTACATCACTCAAAGATTTTATCAATGGTACATAGGACAGATATAGGTCTATAATTGTTAGCTAAATTTTTACAGCCATTTTTATAAATAGAAGAAACCTTCACCAGCTTCAGAGTTGTAGGAAAGCTGCCACTTCTTATAGAACAATTAAGTATACAATGGAAATGCAATAAATTTAGCAGAGCATATAAAAAGAGAAATATTATCACGACCTAAACTAGAGTTCAATCTGTGCTTTTTGATGGAAGATAAGATATCAGATTCAGAAAAGTAATCAAAGGTTTATATATATATATTAACGATCGGGGAAGGAGACTTACATAAACTGCACTACAGGGCGCCATCTAGGCATTTGAACCTAGAAAAATTTATAAAGTAGGCAGATACGTAAGTAAAAAAAAAAAATATTTTTTTTTTTTTTAAAATTTTGATTCCGGTCGTTAGCCCATGTCACTAGCTCAGTGGAATAGCAGAGATTTTAAAACATTTAAAAGTTTCAATAGACTTCTATTCTCAAAGTATATATTAAATATTTAGAACAATAAAATAAAAGAAGCCACTGCCAGTAATTAACACACAAATAGATTTTTATTAACGCACATTTAAAATTGAAGATTAAATTTATTTTTAGATTTTAACATTAATATTTTTTTTTTTTTTTAAATTTAAATTACTATTTTAAATAGATCGCACAGATTTGCTTTAAAATGTTGGGTATAGATCGCTTACATAGATTCCCTGGTCAGAAACATTTCAAAATAAACATAAATGATCAAAATACAAAATTATTGATGCCGACAATCGCAGAGGGAAACTTATAAGTAACCCAATAGTATTCACCATAAGATACTTGCGTTGTCACCAATAACTTAAAAGACATCCGAATAAATACATTTTAGATACTCACCGTAAGGTATCATTATTTATCGAATGTCTATATATTTTGATAAAATATGAAAACCAAAATATAATTAACCGCAAACGAATCCATGCAAGCGTCTATAAACAACTTAAATTTAATACATTTTAGTTAGAACATAATACACACACAAAAAAAATGAACTGGAAATGATTGCTTAAACATCTACATAAAAAAAAAATAGCAATAATTGAATTTGCATTCTTTAAGTCAGATAAGAGTTATTTTCAGTTATTAATTACTTGCAATTTTAGGAAAGTTCTTATTAGATAGACACAATAGTTTATACTTTACGGATTTAATAGATTGAGAAGTCCATCTTCGTGATCACTTTCGTAGATTTTGTCCTTTGAAATGAAACTGCGACTTGCCATGCATTTGGTCAGGAGCTGTCATCCAGAGGCCTCAGCTGGTTGTCCGGAAAATTAAATTTATTGCAGACTTCCACATCGTGAAAATCTGCAATATAGCTAGTTATAACGATCTATTCATAGTCAGCTCTAAGATAACAATTATAATAATAATATGGCTTTTATATTTTTATTAGTCTCTTATCATTAGATCTTGAGATTCAACGACCAAGACGTCACTAATCCATTCGTGTTTCAGTTATGGTCCGTGCTGTCATTTTCGTGTTTGGATTGGTCATTTAATTCCTTTGTATTCTCTTATCTGACCATTTAATTTATTTTACATGCCTCACGAGGTAGTTTGCTTTTGAACAATCATTTAATTAATAAGACAATCATTTCCATTTTCTAAGACTATAGAAATCAACATTATTTCTATTTTTAAAATATCAATCTTTATATCTTTACTTTTTACAAAAAAAAATTACTTTCAAATATTTTTATTTTTTAAAAGTTTTTAAAGTTGTCCATCATGCGATCTATATATATTAAACAACTTTTAATTTTCAGTTTTTTAAGTTTTTTTTTCTTTTTAATAAATCAAATTTTATTTACGATCTTTTTATTTTCATTTTAAAATAATGTAACGGCATATATTCCGTTACAATATATAACATTGAAAGTACTAGAAGTATAATGAGAATGAGAGAAATTGGTGATCACAGAAAAGTATTTAGCAAAATTATCTGTCTTCAATGTGGTGTTATTATTATGCTATAGTTTCCTTTTGTTTAAACCAAATTCTTTAATTAAGCATAAGAATTTTGGGGCATTATTTGAAATATTTGATTTCACATTTTGTATAATGTTTTCATAATCTATTGGATAATCTTCTAAAATTAATAAAATTATTGTAAAAAATGACATTTTTGTAATGATATAATTTTCTTTTAATTATTTTTTGAGAATTACTGGAGAACCATGGAAAAAATGATTGTTTGATATAATTTTATTGGAATATAAGAATCTAACAGAGTATTGAATGTACACATAAAAAATTCAATGCCAAAATTAGCATCAGAAATGTTGTAGAGAGAATTTCAATCAAATTTAGAGAGCTACAAACATAATCACCTTTTTTGTAATTCCTTCTAGTAAACTGAAAGAAAATAGGCTTGGAATAATACATTTTAATATAAAATTTGACTGGGGGATGGTGGCAATCAGTAGAAAAAGGTAAAAAAAATAGGATTGCAATTAATTGTGAAAATACTGTTAAGAATGTGGTCTAGTATTCACTGTTTGCTATTAATAATAATATGATATTGTTTGAGGTTTAATAAATTAAGGATTTGCAACATCCTGGTGGCTTTTGAGGATAAAATTAAAGAGTTGATGTTACCAACATACAAATCAAAAATATTGAACTTGCTAATAATTATGAAATGGGAATCATATGAAATTAAAAAAATCCTTGAAAAAACATAATAGTTAATTCATTTAATTTAAATAGGAAAGTACTAAGTTTTATGTAAATATTACCTGAATAAATTTTCTGACTATTATTTAAAACTATTTCACACCAAGTAGACTTACACAAGAGAGATGACACCGAGATGGATTTACATATCAAATGCTGTTTAATTGCTATAAGTGTACCACTACTTCTAGAGGCAATTTCTGGAGATTTATCTTTATGAAAAATCTTGTATTTGTTATCTAAGAACATTTGTGTTTTTATACAATTCATTAACTAAGTTTCAGACAAAAGTATAAAATGCACTCAAAATTTTCTGATTCGAAGAAATGTTTTAATTAGAAACCCTTCATTCCCATTCTTTGAATGTTATTATATAAACAAATAGAGCTATTCATAATGGAGAATCAAGAATGAATATGGAAATTTAAAAAAATTTAAGCAAAACTAAGAGAAGAATAAAATGAAGCAAGTATATATAAGAATTGATAATAATAATAATAATAATAATAATAATAATAATAATAATAATAATAATAATAATAATAATAATAATAATAATAATAATAATGTTGATGATGATGATGATAATAATAATAATAATATCTAGTTGTTCAACTAGACATAGAAGCAGCGTTTGACACAATACCAATAAATACACTACTGAAAACTCTAGAACAATACACAGTACCAAAAGCCTACCTACATCTACTTGCTAACCTATTAATAAACTGTGAAATATACATTACTCTAAATGGAAAAACTTCACCACCAATAGTACCTCATCAATCCATCCCACAAGGATCCCCTCTTAGTGCCTTGTTATTTACTGCCTATATAAATCCCCTAATTAAAATCATAGAGAATGAATTACCTGGAATTTATGTACCATGCTTAAATACTAACATCTCATGTATAGCTTACATGGATGATCTTGCAATTTTTTTGACATCTCAAAAACACATTCCTAAACTTCTAAAGATACTTTCCAATTATACAAATGAATATAAATTAACATTTAACATGGAGAAATCTTGTGCCTGGCAAATTTTCACTGGCAGCAGTATAACAA
This sequence comes from Epiperipatus broadwayi, assembly GCA_028023455.1. Classification (NCBI taxonomy): domain Eukaryota; kingdom Metazoa; phylum Onychophora; class Udeonychophora; order Euonychophora; family Peripatidae; genus Epiperipatus; species Epiperipatus broadwayi. The sequence goes on from JAQFVV010008366.1 coordinate 31,444, forward strand.
AACATTTTAAAGGTAAACCTAATCCATTTATTGGTTTCAATTTCTATCTGCGTCATTCACCAATGAGACTACTTATACAAAAAAAATCTTGTAAATAAAGTAGAAAGTATAGTCAATTCACTAACAAAAGCCTACCTTTCACTGTACACAAAGATAGCACTTTTTAATATGTTAATCATGACAAAAATCACTTATTATACTCCAACAATACTTTATACTAAGGCATTCACTAATAAAATAGACTCACTTTGTAGAAAATTCTTGTGGGGAAAAAAAGTAATCACAATATTAGTAAAACGGCTAAGAAATTCACTCTCACAAAATGGTCTGGGACTTCATTCAATTTACACCTTCAGAATTCAAAAAATGCTAAACATAATCTCTGCATGTGCACAAAAGTTCCCATATCTACAAATAGCCTGTAAAATCACCCCCACAGATAAACCACCTCCTTTACAAGGATTCCTGAAGACACTACTTGCACCATTACTATCTATAAAAAACTTGAATTTTAATCCACCTCAAAATAAATTTAAGTACTGGGAAATACATTTGCTTTTACACCCGTCACAAATTGATGAAAAAACTGTACTTAATATCACCAATAGACAATTATGTCATAAATTTAAATTCTGGTCACTTAAACCAAAATATTTTGGATTTTCTTCTTAAAATTAACCTTGACTCTCTTCCCACACAGCATTTTTTGAAATATAGAAGGAACTGTCAAAATGTAGACAATTTATATAACCTCCACCACAAAGACTCAGAAACACAGGATCATATTTTTTTCTCATGTCTAGGATTAAATAGCATTCGTACAATAATAAATACATTATTTAAAAATAAAAGAATAAATATGGAATGCCTATTTGCCTCATTCATAAAAGGAGTTTTTGCTGAAATAAGAATCAGTGTATTTATTCTCTATGCTTTATGGTGTACAAGGTGTAAATTCATGTACAATAATAATCCAAGAAGGCACCCAAACATTCAAAAATAAACTGGATAGTATATGTGAAAGAGATCAGAGAATAACAAACCACACAACATTTATTGACACCTGGTCTCTATTGCAGTTACCATCAAACTTATAAAAAATAGGAAGTCACAAAAGATTTAGAAATGTCAAATGAAAAAGCTACAACTTGCGACCATTGAAAAAACATTATATGATAATGAATTTTTATTCCTCTGCCAGCTTTACAAACAATTGACTGTCTGTATAATAATCAAGGATAATGTGTAAAAAAATTGTGTAACCTTTTTAAGTTATTGAATAAAGTCCTTTGAAAGATAATAATAATAATAATAATAATAATAATAATAATAATAATAATAATAATAATAATAATAATAATAACAACAACAAGAAGAAGAAGAAGGAGAATAATAATAATAATAATAATAATAATAATAATAATAATAATAATAATAATAATAATAATAATAATAATAATAATAATAATAATAATAATAATAATAATAATAATAATAATAATAATAATAATAATAATAATAATAATAATAATAATAATAATAATAATAATAATAATAATAATAATAAAAAAAAAAAAAAACAGCTGGTTTGAT
>JAQFVV010008367.1:0-32984 GCA_028023455.1 Epiperipatus broadwayi
AAACAAGAAGAAAAAAAAAGTATGCAGAAAAGATAAAGACTTATATACTGAAAGTTGTAATTTGTTTTTCATTTGTAAAAAATCAATATATGACTCTGTAACTTTTTAGACTCAATAAAGTTTTGCTTTGAAACATAATAATAATAATAATAATAATAATAATAATAATAATAATAATAATAGTAGTAGTAGTAGTAGTAGTAGTAGTAGTAGTAGTAGTAGTAGTAATGATAATAATGATAATAATAATAATAATAATAATAATGATGATGATGATGATGATAATGATAATAATAATAACAATAATAATAATGATGATGATAATGATGATGATGATAATAATAATAATAATAATAATAATAATAATAATAATAATAATAATAATAATAATAATAATAATAATAATAATAATAATAATAATAATAATAATAATAATAATAATAATAATAATAATAATAAAATAATAATAATAAACATGTGCAACATTGACACTACTGACATATTTTTTTTCAATTTTAGAAGCTATACTACAAGTAAAAAGAATGCTAAGTAGCCACCTCTGACTAATTTAAAGCTAATTGGCATTCTTCTAGTAGGATTTATTTAAGCTCCATTGTCCTTTATTTATTGATTACCATTTACTTTTACATGTTTTTCACATCAATGAATTGAAAATTCATACAGTTTGATATCTTATTTACTATTTTCATTCTGGGTCTAGAAAAAAAGAGAGATCAGATAGCAGTTGTGTCATAAAATGAAAGCTGTAAAAAAGCTAATGTTTGTTATACTGCCAAAGTCATTTTATATCCTTTTGGAAACACATTATTCTCATAGAACCATCCATTGGTTATGTTGTTAAAACCTTTACAACTAAGTTTATTTGATACAGGATTTACTTATACTATGACAACATTATAAAATGTGCTTGACATCACAAATTTAAAGCTGCTGCTGAATGCAATAAGAGAAGACAAATGTCTTATTTGGATTGTTTTATAAAACCATAACTTGAATCTGACAAAAAATAATTTATTCAAGAATTTTTTCAAACTACTAATTCATTTAAGTGAATTAAATTTAAAAAATTGAAATGTCATAACCTGCATTGGAATTCCAAGGATAACAGTAATGCATTTGTATTGTTTTTTTAACACTTAGTAGAAAACATACTTAGAATATTTAATAAATATTATATAAGCTAAAGATAGGTTGATTCAGTACTAATCTACTTAAATCATAATCATTGTTTATGAAACAAGTATCCTGTGTGCATATCAATAAATATTATATAAAAGGTAAGTAATTATTTTATGGCTCTTAAAAATCATGGCAAAGAGTACTAAAGGTCAAGCAATAAAAACAATTTGCTCATTATCAGTGGTTAAAAAAAAGATTCTGTTAAAATTAGGAGTAAGCAGAGTGTAGAGTCCATTAAAAATCTTTCATTTATTTAAGAGAAAAAAGTAATCTTTAATTCATAACTACAGCAATCAAAAAAGCAAATCAGTTTGTTATTGATAGGAGAATAGGAGATCAATTGGAGGATAAACATTTCTTCATAAAAGAAAAGATATCAAAGCCTAAGATTAAACTATGGTACTTAACTCTAGTATTCATAATTACCATTGTGGATATATTAAGCATATAGTATCTCAAACCAAAAACTTTCTAGTTGTACCTGATTGATACTGTACTGAGTAAAACTAAATGATAAAACAGTCTTCAAATAATCCATGATAAAGCAAAACTATCACTAGCAATCTAAAGAGAAAAACTGGTATTTTTAAGTTGTTTTCACATGCTTCATTGTTTAAAAATTAGTAATATAGTCATATGACATTTCATCTATAAGAAGGCAAAAAAGTGGGAAATCCTTTATTTATAAATGGTTTATATTTAATACTAGGGTATTTGAACATAGACATGACTGCTACACATGCTCACACAAGTGTGAACCGGATAAATGATTTCCTGTGAAAAGAATAAATGATTTCCAATATACATATTTTGTGCTCAACCAGCACTCTTCAATTGGTTTAAATCATCTCCCATATATATATATATATAACCTGTGCTTAGTTTATATTAGGATAGCAAATCTTCATACTTTAATTTAATGGACAGGCTTCAATCTACTTCAGCCTCCAACTTTTCAGCCAATCATACCATCAAAAATCTGATGATAGAATGTCCAAATTCCTTGTTGATGCCAATATTATTGTCATGCCCATGTTGACTTAAGTATAGGACCATGTCCATTTAAATACACAAAAGCGGTATGAGCAGGTTAAATCTGTAATATTTGAAATACAAGGCTAATTTATATACTAGGAGTTTAAATGTAATTTTAGGGAATTTGAACACTTTATATTTGTAAATATTACAATTTCTTTAATAATAATAGTAATTTATATATAACTACGTATGTAATCCTAGTTTTAAAGTTATTAAAAAAATTATAAAACAAAATATTACTGTAAATGAAATTTGTTTCAATTTCCATTTAAAACTTTATCTTTTTATGAAAAATAATCCTCATAAAAAGCTTACTGATTACTACAAATATATGTATTCATTTCGCTAATTTAATTTCTTCTTGTTATTCAACTCGTTTGAGTTCATCTATTGAATAGGATAAAAGTTGGACGTTTCTGTTTTTGACATTGCTTACAACTTAACAGGATTGCCTCAGCTTATAATATTTTATCATTATAGTGGTTTGTCAATTAGGAATATTGACAACCTTCTTTAGGCTAATTTCCATTTGAATATAAGAAATGATACAGCAATTTGACGTTATGGATTTCATTTTTCATCCATATTGTCTAATCAAGTGAAAAGAAATGGGAAAAGGAAATTTTGAATCCGCAGGGAGCCATCAAACAAATACATAGTTCACTGCATAAATTTAATTTTATTCAAATATAACAAAAACCAAGAAAATAAAAATTGGGCGAATGAAAATAAAGATAATGAATACAATTTGCTCTCTCTAAATCAATAATGTAATTTATTTTATATAAAACTGAACATAAATAGATTGACAATTTAATTTACACTTTAAAAGTATATTCACATAACCCCTTGAGCACAGTCTCTCTCTCTCTCTCTATATATATATATATATGTGTGTGTGTGTGTAAAATCTAAGACAGCAAATTAATACCAAGTAATTGTTCATTATCTTCTACATAGCCTTAATTGAAATATTTTAATGCCAACGTATTATACATATATGTGGTGAAATATTTTATAAATAACTCCACTTTAAATCTAATTAAAATCTTTAACCATCTGCTTCAAATGCAATAACCAATCAAAAATAGTTATATATAGGGTATATGAACACAGACTTTCACACAACTCACTACTCTCCACTCCATCTCATAACACTGATACACTTGGACACATATTTGTCGAAAAGATAAATAATCACCAAAATACGTATTTTATGCTAAACCAGTAATCATCAGTTGGTCCAGATTATCATCTCCACACATATATGCAATAAGTGCTCAGCACTTATTGCATATATGTGTGGAGATGATAGAGCACTTATTGCATATATGTGTGGAGATGATAATCTGGACCAAATGATGATTGCTGATTTAGCATAAAACACGAATATTGGTGATTATTTATTTTTTTGACATATATGTGTTCAAGTGTATCAGTGTTGTGAGATGGAGTGGAGAGTGGTGGGTTGTATGAAAGTCTACTCATATATCCTATATATTATATATATTAATACAGGTATATATTAAGCCTGTATTTCAGTTGTTCAAAAGTAGTTATGTAGGTTGTAAGAACATAATATAGTGTCAGAGCTACATATCTGACCATCTTTTGATTAGATTATAGGTATGATAGGATCTATTCTTCTTGCAGCCTACACAATCAGTTTAGATTGGTTGTTGTACTTGAAACATTGTGGTTGCAGATTTTAACTACATTTAAAAAATGGTATTCCTATTTACAAAATATTTCACTACTTATATATTCCATTTAAAATATTAAATTTTATATATATATATATATATATAATCAGATCAAATAAATATGAGAAATAATAACCCTGGAATAAATTCTACACTATTTAAAATATTACTATATAAAAATAAATAATAGCTATGACCAGTTTACGCTATGTCTGTCATCCTGGGTGCCATTTTACAATTAAAATTTTTTTTAAAAATCTTATTAAAGTCATGCAACATTAACATTCCCATATGAATGATCGATTTTTTATAATTTTTGTATATTAACACAATTATATTGTTTATTTAATAAATTATCAGTCATATTTAGAAAATATGCTTCTTGGATTTTTCTTTTCTTTAAATCCTTTTCTCCATGTAAATCAAAAACACTGACGAAGAGAAGAAAAAAATTTCCATTACAAATAATTGAATATTCTGCAAATGTAAATTTAAATCTATTCAAAAGAACATCACCATTTATTTTATGCATAAATTAAAACAATAGTCAAAATTGATCCTATAGTTTAAAACTAATTCAAAAAACTTATATAACAACAGAGCTAAAAGATAGAATGGTATCATTCTATCTTTTTGTAATTGTTTATGTTACATAACTTAATGGAAGATATAGTTACTTCCATTTCAATTACTTATATTTAAAGTTATGATTATTTATTATTACATTTTTTTTCCATATGTCATAGCATCGGCCGGGAGGCAAATCCGGTAACAACTGTCTGCAACCAACTGCTTGCTTGCAAGGTCGCTGTGCTGACTCTCAGCTAACTACCCTTGACCTTTATTACATTTGTTACTGATTTTTCATTTGATATTCAGAGATTGTTAAAACTAAGACTCAATCTTAATCCTCTGAATAGGCCAATGATGATTTCAGATTACTTGGTCTGCACATAAGTTAAAATAATAGACCACATTAATCCTATAGTTTAAAAGTATATCAAAAAACTAAACTCATATTAAAAATTAACAAATTCTTTTTCTTTTAAGTTTTGTTGTATTTACAATCAGTTTTTAAATATTTAAAATAGTCAAACAGGTTTCTTTAAAATACTATTCACTTATAACACTAAATTAAAAATAAATCAAGTCCAAGTTATTTAGCTTTAGTATAAAATTAAGATTTTATAAGAACAGAAAGGTTGAGAATTTCCAAAATCTCTCACTAGATGGAACAATAGAAATTATCAGAAATCCAAAGAGGTAAAGAAACAGAGTTCATAATGTTTCCTACTTTTTTTATTTTACAGCAAATTCTTCCACCAAGAGTCAAATGTAAATCAATAATTTTTTTGACATATAATTGTTGAAATATTTTTAAATACATAAAAATTTCTGTTATTTTTAGTTTAGAAAAATCTCCATCAGATGATAATAGATAGTGATTAATGAAAATTGTATACTCTAAATGTTTTTTGCTTTCAAAGAGAATTGTTTTCCACTCTAATTTTCACACAGAGGCAAAGCTGTTACAGCAAATATATACATGTTTAAAAAAACACAGCTCATAACTTTTCCTACAATCTGTATTTTACAATAGTCTTTTCCAACAACAGTAGAATGTTATCATTTAATAATTTTTTAAACAGCTATAACTGCTGAAATATTTTTAAACAAGTAGAATTTACTGTTATTTTCATTTTAGATAAATCACAATCAGATGCCAATCAATGAAAATTTCCCTGATGAAAACCATATGCAAGACAAAATATTGGATAAATGAAATCAGTTCATTGAAATAAATAAAACAATGCAATATAAGCATGAGAAGAAGTGAAAATTTTATTGGTATTAAATGGTTGGACAGAGAAATTGTATAAAGAATATTCAAAAGAGACAAAAAAAAAGGATAATCTATAAAATAATTTAAATATTTTTAACATTAACTGAAAATGTTGCTAAATCTTAAATATCCACTTTGAAATATAAATTGAAAATAATTAAAATACAAAAATATATTATAATAATAATTACATAAATAAATCAAAAACTTTAATATAAGCAATAAATGTTACCATTTGGTCACAATTTTTATTGATCACTGTTTATTAACATCTGACTGTGATTTATCTAAAGTAAAAATAATAAAAAATTCCATGTATTCAAAAATATTTCACAATTACATCTGTTGAAAATTTATTTATAAAATTTGTCTATTGGTGGAAGAGTCTATTGTAAAATAAGAAAAGTAAAAAAAGTTATGATATTTATTTCCTTGAACATGAATATATTTGCTGTAACAGCTTTGTCTATATGAGAACTACAGCTGCATTTAGAAAGGGATTTTCTATTGAATGCAAAAAGTCCTTCATTGACCACTGTCTATTAACATCTGACTGTGATTTATCTAAAATAAATAAAAATAACAGAATTGTTCATGTACTTTAATTAAAATATATCAAGAATTACATCTGTTAAAAATTGTTATACATATATATATGGTGCAAGAATCGTGCATCCACCTACTAATTCCTATGACCTAAGTTTTGAATCAGAATTTTTTTACCATCTAATTAGGTTTTTTTAATTGTTTTTTTCATAAGTCAATATTCAATATTTAGCTATTCTCAGTTAAAGCAAAAATGCAAAACTATTCAAATTTTTACCATGAGACGATTGATAATACTGGTGAATAATGACTTCCTCTTTACTATTTTTCTATGATAGTCTGTCTGTGAAAGGGATCGTTGCTCTGCAATTGACAATAGTTTTAAAAATCTTGCATATATATATATATACATACACAAATATTGTCTGTGTATACAAGTATATTTTGTTATTGCAGTTTTAATTGCTGAAATTTGAATTCAGTTGCTATGTTAACATACAACTGCACACCAAATTCCAAAATTTGCTCTAAAATTTTGAATTAAATATTCACAGTAATATTTAATAATTTGTGGGTATATATATATAAATGCCAAAGTTTAATATATGGCTAACTTTCTATAGTGTATTTTATCAACTGTTTTTTTTTTTTACAATTTGAATTAAACCTCACAAATTATTTTAACTGAAACATGCAGGATATATTAAATGTGCCAAATTTATATGGTATTCAACGCAATAAAAAGTATTTTTTTAATCATAATTATTTTTCTGTGTGCGTATGTGCAAGGTGTTATATTGGGTATGCTAAATCCTCAAAATTTTAAACAGTTATTTTATTTACTTTATTTTAAAACTTTTCATTTCAGAAACTTTGGCAACAATTTTACATTACATTTTCAGATTATTGTACTGTTTTTATTATCATACAATTTCATAGATATATCTATACAAGTAAAACATCTAATCTGAAGACGGTAGAGTTTGTGATTTTTTTTTTTCAAAATTTAAGAGTAGATTTTTTATCCTCTCACCATAAATCCAAATTTTGCTAAGATAGGAAAAAAATAAATAGTTCATTACAAATTAGATTAATTAATTTATACATATTTACAAACTTTTTTGTCTTTAATTTTTTATCTGTAAACACTTACACACACTAGCTTTTGTAAAAGATTATGGATAATCTTTGAAATATAGATTTTTGAATTAATGGTATTCATTTCATTTATATTAGCTATAACATTTTTTAAAGCAAACAATTTGTTTTTATATAAAGCACTTAACATATATATTTATTATTTGTATGCTACTTATTACGTTTGCAGTATTATATATATTAAACTTTTTAAACATTTAATCCAGTTGCTATTGAAGATCACAAATAAGAGATAAGCAAACAGGTAGGTTCATTGCTTCAAAAGTCCCGTCCATTAATCAATTGTGCTAGATCCAAAATCTCAATCTTCAATAACAGTTCATTTGTACTCAGTAAACTTTGTATAGTTTAATACAGTAATAGTGTGGCAAACTCGAAAGTTAAAGATCATGGGTTATAGCTTAGTTTTGTCATTTATGTGCTCAAACGTCATATCTCTTTTTAAAACTATTCTATTATTTATTTTATTATTTAGATTTATATATACATAAGACAAATTCTTCATATATATATATCAATATTAAAATGAAGTGTTTTCTTTTTAAATAAATAGGTAGTTGACTGACTCTCTTGATATTTATATAAAATTCAACATCTGAAAAGTATTTTTTTATTTATTTATTTACATTGTTTACTTTCATTTTATATTGACATTCTGTAATTTATAAAACTTTAATTTTACTTTTGAGACAGGTATTAATAATACTAAAACCCTTGAGTGTGCTGGTAAAAATTGAAAATGATTTAAAAGGTTTTGATTGATTTGCTATTTATAAAAATAAAAGTAAACCAGTCCTGTTACAATTTAATACAATTTAATATTGATTTGTAATCAGACAGGTTGCCAACTTTCAACTTTACCTGAGATTTCGTCTATTGTTAAGACAAGTTTTTCCCTCAATGCGTGTGTTTTTAAAGTTATTTTGTCATTCATTTCTGTATTTTTTAATATGAATCATATTCAATTCTCAGTAATAAAAATGTCTTTAAATTTGATGGAATAAGAAAAGTAAAGCACTAAAACTTCTTTTCTTTACCCCCGTCTCCCCTTTTCAGTCTTAACAATTTTTCCTATATTGGATCAAGTAAAATGATATTATGGCGAATCGCTGAAATATGAAAACAGTATTTAAATGTGATTGATTCTTTCATTGACTGTATATATTATGTTCTTTTCACACTCTTTGATAAAGTTTTGTGAGTTGAAAAGTTTCAATCCCGCTTCAAAATCATGCAATATTCAACAGATTGATTGAAGGAACAACCTGTTTGGTCATTGATTGTTTGTTAAATTATTCGTGCTCTTTAGAGACTATCTAAAAGGAAAGAATAAGTCCCTCAAAGTCAATGATTAGTGTCGAGGATCTGTCATTCTTCAGCTCTTCCGCAGGTATTGGATCATTAACTCTGTGAATAATGGAAAACCTGTAGTTGGTAACAAGATCTCGAAGATTTGCAGCAAGAATTTTAAATCGGCGGGGGGTCTCCTATGTATCCCATATTGTCTTTTTTTCTTTTACGTTCAATAAAAGCCAATGAAAAATATCTGTCTCTATATAAGAAACAAATTACTCCTGTTATAAAATTTATTTTTATTATTTTATATAATTCTAAAGAATAGATGCTTTTTAGAAAACGATACTCTTTGTTCCCACTTCTCACCTTTTCATTTGTATGAATGGATGGAGAACTGTTATTTTTAAAATTCTAAAAATATAAAAACTAAAATATAGAAATCTGAACATTTAAAAATATCATTCATTTAATGCCAATTTACGCTATAGATGAATTTCTCATAAAGATAGAAAATATATAAATTTATTATTTTTTTATAGACTAGAATTAATGAAAATATTGATTAAAAAAATCAATCGACTTCAGTTTTAATATGTATATAGAATAAAAAAACTATATGGATGAGAGTTGTTACAAGTGCACACACGCGCACATATATTCAAGATGAATAAAAAGTCGGATATAATAAATAATAATATAAAAATAAATATTAAGTTATGCTTTTTTTACAAAATAGAAATACGTTTATAATTTTTTTAAAAGAAAGAAGTTTTACATAGCCAATAATGGCCATGATATAGAGTTCGAATATGGATGAAACTTAAACGGTTTTCAGATAGCTTGCCTACAGTCAACTAATTACTGATGTAAATGCTTATCTAATTTTTTTTATACGTAAATAATAAAACAAAATTTTAAAAAATTCCCCCACTGGCAAATAATGATTTCTGACGGGTTTTTTTTTGTGGTTATATGCTGAAAAAGAATTTGCCCTAAATTGTAATATTTAAGATTGGTTTATATATTTAACTAAAAAATGATAAATGATATTTACTACGAAAAGATGATATTAAAAAATATTTTAATACTTATTGTATGCGTGCTCAAATTGCAAGTTATTACACTCTATTGTTTTTGTAGTTTACTTTATGCCAATAAAAAAAATTTGGGCGTGGATATAAAAAATGGATTTTGTTTAGGGGGCTATAGTATGTAAATATTGTTCTCTTAAAATCCATATTTTTCATCCACATTGAAGTATTTGGCAATAATTATAGACTAATCAAATTTTAAATTACATAAGACTAAAAATTATATCAATCATATTAAAAGTCACAAATGTAATATTAATTAATAATTAATTAATAGTACATATTAACATATAAAATAAACTGAATTGCTGTAACATCATATTTTTATTCTGCAGAATGATTGATCAGTTTTATTCATACAGCATAGCAATCTCATAAAAAATGTTTTCAGCACTGTGACTGGAAAGTTGTTTCAATTCAATTTGTTAACATGTAAAAATTATAAATAATTTTATTGTTATGTAACAATTATAAAACGAATTAATATCCTCTTATTTTTAGTTTAAGCTACACATATTTTGTTTTAATTCTGTATTATCTGATTTTGTTGCATTTTTTATATTGCTACAGTGAATAAATAAAGACTTAGCTTCTTTATCAAATCTGCTTTGGTTCATAAATTTAAGGGGTCTTGTTTATGTTATACTATTTTCTTCTTTAATCTGCTGATTAATTTCTAATAAGGTCAATACTTTTCTTTGTAAGCAGAGTGGGTTTTATAAACTCCAGTTTAGTATAACAAGATATTCATTTACTGATCAAAAATAGATACTTATCTACTTAACTATAAAGTAGTTTTTTTTTTAAAAAAAAAAAAAAAAAAAAGAGTCATTTATGTAAAAAAAATCCTTGGATCAAGGTCAATGAAGTCTATCATTAATCATTGGATAAGAGATCTAGATTCTGCAATAACAGTAGTAATCTACTTTACATATTCTAACTTCAGAGTTATTTAGCATTCTTTTATGATTGTAAAATATTGAGTTTTTCCTACTGAGCTTTTTTACTCCCAACTATATTGTTTGTTTGTTGTTTTTTTTAATGTTTTGATAATATTTATAATGACATGGTTTTTTTTTAATTTTCAAAAGAGTTTATTTTCAATCACAAAGCTGCATCCATTGTTACAGATATTGATTAATATAGAGTATAAATGTTACTACTCAAAAACATATCTCTGAATCCAAAAACAAAATAAACTCTTCTTTTGAAAGTGATATCATAATTAATTTTGAATATTACTTAAATTTCGTAAAAGAATATACATTGTATGTATGTATATATTTATATATTAAAGTAAAAAAAAAAAGTGTAGGTAAAGATATCAACATATATCTCTATAATATCTTGGAATTACTTCTATTATTGAGACAACAGTTGACAGAATTCAGCTAAAGGGTCTCAATGTAATTCTGATTTTAACTGAAGCAAATGTATATATAAACAAATTCAGTGTATATGTTCACATGTATCAGAGATCAGAGGGGAAAATTAATTATTCAAATTTATGAAAGGCACCAAATGCAGATACTTCAGGTTTATTGTCTAACAATTTCTCTTTGTGATGAAGAAGTAGAAAAAATTTATATGGACATACAAAATGCTTTTGATCAGACCAAACAACACTTTAAAGTTATTGTGGGAGATTTTAATGCTAGAATTTGTAAATGATTGAAAGGTAATAGTGATGTAGGTAAATTTTGTTATAATGATAGAAATAATAAACTTCACAAACTTATGGAGTTAGCAGAAAAAGAAAAACTATATTATGAATTCATTTTGATAAATAGTCATTGCCATAGAAGCATTAAAAAGAACATCAACAAAATTGAATTTTATTTTTACAACAGAAATATGTATTTCAATATTATAATGCTTTTAATAGTTTCAACAGAGGAAGTAATCATTGATTAATGAGATGTAAGATCATGTTAATGCAAAACTAGAGATAAAAAACTCTTGAGAAGGTTATATTAACAGTTGATAGTTCATAATCTTTAGAAAACCTCCAATGAATTTAAATTAGAACACACTAATCATTTTTAAATATTAAGATATTTTTAAGGTGCCTCAAATTTTAAGGAAATCTATAAGATGATATAAAGCAGCAATTTACCAATAATTTTTTTACTGAAAAAAGGAATATATAAAATAAGGATTATACTTTTTTTTTTTAAATGATCCATTGAGAAAAATTGAATATCTTAGATTTTTGTAAAATGACAGAAAAAGGAATTAATATGATATAAGAAAATATGATTATGAATTGATAAGAAAAATAATAGAAAAGAATAAAAGTCTCAAAATTATAAAACAGTGTTTTGGTATTGGAAAGAAAATTATTTCTGTGGTAAGAAGAAAAAATGAAATTGTTATTAAAAAGTGATAATATCAAATGTGTAGAAGAGTTCCACAATGGATTATGTAGCAATAAAATGATAAGAAATCAACATATCTCCTCAGTAAGTTTTAAACTGTCAGCATTTTAAGTGAAAAAATATCACATGCAAATAAATCTATGAAGAAAGCAAAGTTTAAGAAAATGGTGGAATTATTAAGAAAGCAGATGAAGGAATTTAAAAAATGTTGGCAGTTACATATCAAATAGCTAAATAATAATTCAATAATAATATTTCTATTAAGAAAGTTATTAAAAATAAATGAAAAATTATAATTCTATACAAAATTTTTACCAAGATAATTGAAAAATTATAATTCTATACAAAATTTTTACCAAGATAATTACAACTCATTTTTAGCATATTTTGAATTCTAACCAAGCAAAAAATCAAACTGGATTTAAAAAATGATTTTGGCATATTGAGAGAAGTTATAAAAAGGTTCAATGGAAAAATTTGTCACTATGCTTTGGATCTGGTGATTATGAAAAGACCAATTTTTTGAGTATTTCTAAAATGATTATATATTGCATTGGATCATCAAGATAATAGATACAGGATATTGGCATATTCTGAAGAATATTTATCAAACTGCTGTAGCAACACTAAATTATATGTAGCTACTAAAAAGATTAATGTTGAAAAAAAAATGTACATCAGAATAATTCTGTATTTTGCAACTTTTTATGATAGTTTTGCAAAAAGTATTTTGTGGATTAAAATGGGTAACTAAGAAAAAAATAGAAATGGAAAATATTTAAATCATCTAGATTTTACAGATAAAGTGATTATTTTTGCAAATAATGCTTCAAAGCTTCTGGAAATTTTCAAGATATTTCAGATGAAAGTAAGACATTAAGATTAAAGACAAATGCTAAAAAGACTGAATAATAAAAATTGATAATCATAAATTAGAAGAAATTATCAACTATAAATACCTTGATCAGATTATTAACACAGACAGAAACAAATTGGAAAAAACTAATCATAGAATTAAACTTGAATGGTGTACTTTTGGTAGTAATAACTTAGTATTAAAAGGAAATATGCTTATGTGTTTGAAAAGAAAAGTTTTTAATAAAAGTGTTTTGTCAGTTTTTATTTATGGATCTAAGTCTTGGACATTTAACAAAAAAAAACTACAGAGACTTGATGCTATTCAGTGAAGTATGGAGAAATGTATGTTAGGAGTAATGAGAAGAGATTGAAAACAAAAAAAAAATGGTTTCAAGAAGAAATAGGTTTTACTGACATCACTGAAATAATTAAAAGACTGAATAGAGATGAGCTGATAAAATTGCTATAAGAAATGTTAATAGTTAGATAGTTGAAGTTTTAAATTGGATCTCAAGAGATTATAAAAGCCTAAAATAAAGTCACATATGAGATGGGGGGTGAAATAATAATGTTTGTTGCTGTGTTGTGGGGAATAGAAGATAGAGGTCACAGTAACTCACTCAAACTTAGAGATCTTCATGCTGCTAGGAATAGATAATGAGGAAAATTATGACAATGGTGATGCTGCATCAGCAGCACAACTCACCAAAAAATATTAATGATATATTACAGTAGAGTTTTAGAATGACTATACAAATTAAGCCATGAATCACAAATATATTCACATGTGAAACATTAATGCTTTATTATTCTAATTACTTGATACTAGTGCTGTCTCTTAACTTCTGCTATTAAAATTTTCTCTGAAAATCTTCCATATCTTATCTGATTGCAGCTCTTCATTGTATTTACTCTACAACCAAATTTTTTCAATTAAAGCAGTCCATATTCATTTTTAAAAGTATCTTTGAGATAGTCTTTAGACATCTGTAAATGGAATCTTCATTTCCCACTTTAAAAATGTTCAAGTTCACCATAAAATATTTTTTAGAAAACATTGTATTCATTTATTTCACATGATTAAATCAATGATAATATACTTTTATAATATCAGATCTTAATACACTGTACAGGCTTAAAGACACCTGCACATATATATGTAAAGGATTTGAACTTCAGACTTTCACATGACCCTTAACTCTGATCACACACATGTTGAAAAAATAAATAATCACCAATAAATGTATTTCATGCTATACCAGCAATCATCAGTTGGTCCAGATTACAACCTCCACACATATATACAACCAGTGTTCAGCTTTATATTAAGATAACCAATCTTCATACTTTAATGGACAGGCTCCAAACTACTCCAACCCACAACTCTTCAGCCATCCATTTCATTGAAAATCTGATGATGGAACATTCAAATCTTATAAAACCACATCTAGCAAATTGAAGAATTTTTAATGATTTTATTATTTTGCCATCATATTTATAGAATTTTATAGAGTATTTTTAAATCAAATGTTTCTAATTTCTTTTTGTCATATCTATAAGAGATCCAAATATCTTTGCCAAGCAATAAATTTGATAAAATATCAGTTCTATATACAATTAATTTATTTGAAATAGTAACATCAATATGAAAAACAATTGGTTTTTAGCTTGTTGAAAGCATCATATGTATAAATGTATAAAGTTAAATCATTAGTAAATACACAATGAAATAAATCAGTTTAGAAAAAAATATAATTTCTCTACCTACATTATGATTGTGATTTGGTATGGTGGACAGGATTTTATAACACTAGAGCATGCAGGGAACAAGTATCAATCAAGAAAAACGGTAAAAAAACATCTAACTATATAAAAAGACTACATTTTGAATAAACATATGTGCAATTTAGTGCACAATTATAGTTTAAACATAGAATATCTACTACTAATTGTAAATATCAATAAAGTCCAAAGCTATAAGTGCAGCAATACTCTGACTTCTATCTTATTAGGAATCAGAATACAGAAAAATATTTAAAATTAGACAAATTTAGCTTGTAAGTGCATTCATAAAGCCTCAGAAAATGTAAATAACTTCCTATATAATTTTTAAAAAATAGTGAGAAACCTAAATAAACAAAAACTAATAAAAACAGTAAATGTAATAATATCTTGAGATATTTTTTATCCTGTGTAAGTGGGTTATGTGAAGCGGGAGTGTCGAGAAATCTGGATTTGTATACAGTATATATAAACAAAAGCATATATGCATTTTTAGAGACCCAGAAAATATTAAGGTGTGGAGCTTTACTTAACATTAGTGAAATTTTTATTTCTATAATAAATTGAGCATATTCAAATTGTGTACAAGTATACTTATTAAAATTAAAGATTTTGAATAACTTGTAGTATAATTAATACACAAAACAATACTTTTGTGCTGTTTTATGTAGGGGGTTATTATAATCAGATCATTGTTGATGTCATTCTCAATAAACACTTTTGATAAATTGTTTAATAAAAGACTACAGCCAACATTATTAATTTTAATTGATTTTAAATTTCTTGAGAATAAAAAAGTATCATTCACAAATAAGTAGTATAAGAAGTAATTTCAAAATTGTTCCAATACAAAAATCTTATTTTCAAGTCATTAATCAACAGTTTGACAAGCAGTGAATTAATCTTTTTTGATATATTTTAAACAATGATCAAAATTGTCTTGAAAATATTGTACTTTAATATTAATTAGTTCTATATTTGGTTTAAATAATAATAATGTGTTGCTGATGAATTAATATAAAATCCTACTACCAAAAGTGAGATGTTCCATGATGTTCTATTATTCTATCATTGAACTAAAAACCACAAAGGTCTATATTTGCTTTGAGCAATTAATTGTAATTATCCCATGGATTATTTACATTTTTAAAGTTACTGAATCAATAATTAAAAACATTTTGAAATAAATTATTTGTTACCTTGGGGGAGGGGGGTTGAACATGTTAGCCTAAAGTATTCACGTCTTATGTTTGCGTAAAATTATGCCATTGTACATTTAAGCACAGATATAAAAAATTAATTGCAGTTAATTTCAAAAACTAATGCACACTAAATGATTTTTATTCCGAGATTGAATAAAACAAATGACATAGTTTGAGTTGAACCACATGAATAAATTTGATCAAAAAATAAAAGTATGAGTGAAGATTATATATATTAGATCAATTCAATTGTAGTGACTTATTCTGATTATAACATTAAAAAAAGTTTAAATAAATGCTACTTTCTAAAAGTTATATTAATGGTAGTAAATTGCTAATGTTTGTATAACTCTTAAAAACATAAGATTCATTAAATTTATGATGTAATCATCATAATAAAATAAATTGAGGCACAGAGTAACTAGCAATAGAAAACTGTCATTAATGATAATCAAATATTATCTTGATCATAGTATTATACTACTTAAATATAGCAACCTGCCTTTGACAGGTAAATTAACATAATAATATTATTATAACTTATTCACCAAAACAAAAAACTTTGCTACTAATTTGAAATATTATTTATTTTTATCTTTTTTTACTTATGTTTTTATTCAGAGATTTATAAGTTTGTTACTATGGTAAAGCAAATTCTCACACTATTGTAAATTTATTATTGAGCAAAATTCGATCATCTATCAATGAATTAGTCTGTTTGCCCAGAAGTCAATTTAATGATTTTCATTAATTTATTTATTTAAAAAATACTATAATAATCCTGCTATTGAAATATTATAAATTAATGGGAATACTGATATTGCTTCATACAAAAAAAATATTCAATATTTGCAAAAAAATTTCATGCATCAAACAGTATTAGTAGTAACATTAATTTATCGACTCATTTACTTACTTAGTCTTTATAGATTAGGACATCAGAAAAATATTCAGAGCAGCAGATGCTTTTGAAAACAGATTTTCTTTTGCTTGTGTCAGAAATATTGAAAGTTCCTCAGATCATCTAAATTTGCAGAAAATTGTGAATGAACATAAATAGCATTGTACTGAAAAAACATTCTCATATCAGAAATATTCAATAAAATTCAATAGTGCTAGGATTGTTAGCAGAGGAAATGGAGTCATGTTATTATTTCTCCTATTTGAAAAAACTGATTCATACTAGTCTTTCCCTTAACCACTAATCATTCTGCTGTTAAATACAGTTAGATTTTGTCCTGTTTTAATTCTTATTCATGATTAATTATTACAGTTCCCTGGATGTTGTTTGCACCATCTCTTGGTCAATTTTGGTTGCATTTCTTTTTATTTTATATTTATAGGAAATTTGAAATTTTAGTTCTAAAAAAATCTGCATATGGTGATATATTTTGGAGAAAAAAATAAATTTTTATTGCTACATATTGGTATGTAGAGCAGTTGCTTTTCTTTGATTGGATGGCTGCCAACTCCAACCATTGTTCCTCAGGTGTTTCTAAATGACAAAGTCAGAAATCAAAACAAAATGTTTTACACATTTATAATTGATTTTGAATGTAAATAAATATATTTATTGTAACTTTTTATATTCATAATTAATATTTTACATTACTTTATTGAAATATAAAGTTTGATTAGAAATTTTTTTTAATTTTACAAGAAAAATAAGTGTGGGAAAGTGACCACTCTTCCAGACACATGAATAAGGTTGATCGCTACTGACCGTAATTTTCTTATCAAAGACAAGAACAAAACACAATTATAGTTCATAATTTTTTATGGAATTTATAATTATTTTTACAGAATATTGATTAGTAATGAGTGTAAATTTAGATTTTTTATTTAAAATATTTAATTTCAGACCAAGCAAATACATTATAACTGAATAATAAGACATCATAATTTATAAGAAACAAAAATAAATCATTGGCATTCATGTAATGATTGGTTGAAATATAATTCTTTTGTTTTTTGGCTATTTTTTAAACATTTTTCTTATATGTTTTTTAGTTATTAATATTATTTTTAATTTTTTGTTACATTTAATCAATTTGAATCTAAAATTATTCAATTTTTAGAATTGAATTGAAACAATTCTGTGTATTTTAGATTAATATTTTATAAATAAAAACTGACTAGAATAAAATTGATGAATAATAGTTGTCAGATTTTTAAGTAACAATCAATACAAAATTTGGCAAAGATTATAGAAGTTGATATCAGCATCTAAAAGTCTAATAACCACTTATTATAAAACCTGAAGTTTAAATATCACTTCACTTTTAGCTTAAAGGCAAAAGATAATTTCTTATTTATTGATAAAAATTATAATTATTCATTACATGAAGAATATTTTTCTCTTGTTTCTGAAAGATTGCAAATGGAGCATCCATTTATAATAAAAGTTAGGCAGTCATGCTTTAAACCAATAATCAGAGAAAAAAATAAAGAAATCTACAACCAAACCATATCCAATTTTAATTATTTCACATTCTTCTGTGACCATAAACATTTTGAAAAAGGATAATTTAATGATTAAACAAATTTTATTTTTATTATTTAACTTTTGCTATTTAATAAATTATTACACCAGAAATTTCATAT
Organism: Epiperipatus broadwayi; assembly: GCA_028023455.1. NCBI lineage: Eukaryota > Metazoa > Onychophora > Udeonychophora > Euonychophora > Peripatidae > Epiperipatus > Epiperipatus broadwayi. The sequence goes on from JAQFVV010008367.1 coordinate 18,700, forward strand.
ACATCTTAGATGATTAATTAAGTTCACTTTTTGATTTTATTTTAATTTAACAAGGTTAATTAAATTATAATTTCAGAAAAAACCAGCAAAGTAATAATTATTTACTGTAATAAACAGAATATTTGAAGCTAAAAAGTCCACAATGTGAAAAAAAAAATTTTTTTTTTATTTCACAGATAATAAAAAATGCATTAAATATTTTAAGTATTTCAATGCATTATTCTCAGATGCTAGGACAGAAAAAAAATGTAATTATAAAAATTTCAAATATTTGACTTGAAAATTTGATTAATTATTAATATGATTCAACTGTGATATCTGTTTCTAAAACAATTTCATTGTGTTTATTTTATAACAACTTTGACATTACTGTTTAAATTAATTACAAGTGATATAGATTATTTACGTGATTATCATTGTATTATTATCATATTAACTATATCAAATTACATAAATCTTTAGTGAGTAGACAATTCATGCCATGTATAAATAATGTCTTTGATTTGTCTTTTAAAGGACTGATTTTTTTCTAAATCTTTCAAAGAATGTAGCAGAATTTATATCCACCCCAACCAACTTATTAATAGCAACTTTATAATTTTAATATTTTTTATTGGTTTAAATTAGAGATTATCCAATAATGAATAATATTTCTGTAATGCTATTTTTGCTATATTACTCTTATTCAAGATAGAGACTGGTTTCTATCTACTTTTGCCACCTTGTAGAGGGATGTAATTATAAACCTATGACTGAAGACATGTGAAAAAGATATATAATGCCCAAGATACATGTGTTTTTAATGTATCAGCTGATGTGCTGCTCACATTTTGTTTTATCATTAAGGTTTGTAGCTAAAAAAATTATTTCCAATAAAAAATTAAATACTTTTCTATTACATACTTTAATTTTGTATAATAATGCATATTCAATTTTTATAATTAATTCTAAATATCGTTAATTATTGTTTTTTAAAAACTAATTCATTTGTTTTTAAAATAGGTTGAATTCTTTCTTTATTTGTAGCTGCTTTCATAATGGTTCTTACGTTAAATTATTCATTTTATTTAAATTGCTTTTATTATAAATTATATTTTTTAGTGCAGTAATCATCATATTATCAACAGGCTTAATCTGGCCTATAAGATTTTATCCAGCCCTGCTATTTGTTCTTTTTTTATGAAAAAAGTTTATATATATAAACTTTCACAGAAAGAAATCTCAAAACAGATAAAAGTTGGGGTGGGGGGAGTGATTATAAATATTTTCAATATTTTCTAAATTTTGTAATAAATGTCGAATTTTATATGAAAATATTTTTTATAAGATATATATCACAATTGTATTTTTCTTCTTTGGTAAACCAAATAATTCAAACAAACAATATGAAATGTTCATTCTTTATAGTTAATCAATAGCATTTTAGAAATTTAATTCTCATTTAATTTCAAAAATCCGAACTCATTTATCTAACAGCTGAGAGTTTACTTTGGTTATATGTAATTCAAGCATTAAGACTAATTGTCGAGTGGTCAGCACAGCTGCCTTACAAGTAGTTGTCCCGGGTTTGCGGGTTCGCTTCCCGACGGATGCTTTGACACATGAAAAAAAAATCATTTTGTTTTTTATTTATCATATAAAAAGAGAGTTTTGTTATTCAGTTTACAATTTTTTTCATCTTGAATAAAATAAGTTGTGATATTTAACTAATACTTGTAATTAATGCAAATATATTATAATGATCCGGAAAAGGCGAGACTTAACGTAATCTGCACTACAGGGCACCATCTAGGCATTTGAACCTAGAAAAATTTATAAAGTAGGTAGATACGTAAGTCAAAAACAATTATTTATTTTATATTGGTTGATTCCGGTCGTTAGCCCATTGTCACTAGCTCAATGGAACAGCAGAGATTTATATTTATAATAAATTCTTATCTAAGAGTATATAAAAAAGAATAAAATAAGCCACTGCCAGTAATTAACATACAAACATTTATTTATGCACATATATATAAAATTTAACATTATTATTTTAGCATGTTTACTTTAACATTTAACATTATTTTTAACTTTTATATTAGATTTTAATTTACATTTTAATTTTTATACTATTATAAGTTCGCACAGATGGGTTTATAAAAGTTTGTTTTAAAATGTTGAGTATAGATCGGTTACATAGATTACACAGTTAAAAAAACATTTCAAAATAAACATAAACGATCAAAATACAAAGTCATTGATCCCGTCAATTGCATAGGGAATACAAGAAACCTAATGGTATTCATCATAAGATACCGCATTAACACCAATAACTTAAAAGACATCCGAATAAATACATTTTAGATACTCACCATAAGGTATCATTATTTACCAAATGTCTATATATTTTGATCAAATATGAAAACCAAAAACATAATTAACCGGTAACGAACCCATGCATGCATCTATACTCAACTTAAATTTAATGCGTTTTTATTTAGAGTGTCGAATATGAATAGACTACATAGATTTACATTTGAAAGAAAATATTCTATCCTTATTTAACCTTAGGCCAAAAGTTCGCCGTCAAACTAACGTCAATTCATCTGATATATTGATGCATTCAATATAATACAAAATACGGCAGCACAAAAGGTTAAGAGAAGAAATTGCCTCTCATCAGATAGGAATACTACATCTATCTGACAAGAGCAATGAAAAAAAAACTCCATAGAAAAGGACTGTGGTCATTTTGCCGACTTACAAATCGCATTCCATAGGCCAAAAAGGAAGTGTGCAGCGTATAAAGCGATTCTGCCCGTAGCAAATCTCATACTATATCTACTAATTACACCAATATATCCAATCCATTGACCCAATTTAACTATGAAACAAATAACCTAAGATTACCCTCCCCTAATATAACTTTACAAATCTATATAGCCATTCACACCCAATTAAGTTTAACATTTATATAATTTAATTTAACGAAAACAAAACAGTCATAATAAAACTTAAAAGAACAAAAAAAATAAATGGAAATGAGTTTACAAAAGAAATACATCAAATCAAAATTACTTGTTAGTAAATAAAGTTGGTCAGATAGGATTCTATTGCAATTATTTTAAATACGGAAAGTTTTTAATTTAATGTTCATTAATTATACAGTTCCTACGGTTTTAAACAGTTCATTTTTATCCATTGCTTGCCGTTTGAACATAAATTCCCACACCATCCTAAAGAGATTGGTTGAGTTAGCCATTGTTTTTTTATTTATCTGGAGGTCTTTTAGTTTAGCTGGTCCTTAATGTAGAAAAAACAATGTCATTTCTTTTTTTTAACAAAACTGAAGGGATTGAAGAGTGCGTCTTTTCAATCCCTTCTCCTTCAACTCTGCACTAACACATATAGTCACATCGTAATAACTAACTAATAATTTTCAAACTTTTCCTTTTATATTAATTTTAAGGATTCAATGGACATTACATCATCGATGATGATGATCCTTCTGTTGAAGTCCGATTTCCCGATGGATTTCTCTCATTTGCTATTAGTTTCTATTGTTTTTCTATCTGACCATTGCTTATACATTTAAATGCCCAAAGGCTAGTTTACTTTGACTAATTAAAATAATCATTTCCATTTTTCAATAACATTAATTAATTTGTTTTCAAACTTAAAGATATATTTTTATCTCTAAATCTTTTTTTAAGTTTTTGTTTTTAAAATACCTTTTTCTATTTTTAATAAAGTTTTATTTTCAATTTTTAATTCTTAAAAAAAAAGTTTATTTGCGAACTTTTATTTTTTTTCATGTTTACTAATAAAAAAAAAACAATGTAATGTCGTCTGTGCCCATTACAATATATTTAAAGTTAGATGAGTTTTATTCATTTAAAAAAAAGCATGTGATTTTATTGCTCAGGAATTCATAAGAACCTCAAGCACCAAATCAATCTTGGAACATTCCAATCCTAAGTTTGGTGCTCTACCAAATGTGCCAAAACATACAGTAAATTGAATTTTACCTGATTAAAATATTTAAATTTCAAAAGTTCGATATGATGTTGGAAAAAAGTGAGAAGTGAAAGCTAAGTACTGAGTGTTTTATGAAATCTGGTTATTAAAATATTTATTTTATCATCATCATAATAATAATAATATATAGGGTATAAGAGCACAGACGTTCACCCAACCTATCACTCTCCATTCTATCTCATAACACTGATACACTTGAACACATATATGTCAAAAAAATAAATAATCACCAATATACATATTTCATGCTAAACCAGCTATCATCAGTGGGACCAGATTATCATCTCTACACATATATGCAATAAGCACTCAGATATATATTAAGATAGCCAATCCCCATACTTTAATGGACATGCTTCAATCCACTTCACACTCCAACTCTTCAACTATCCATCCAATTAAAAATCTGATGATGGAGTGCTCAAAGGCCACCCTGAGGCCAAAATTCTTGTCACACCTATGTTGACCTAAAGTCAATCTGGCCCCTCATGTACAGGACATAATCCATTTAATACATATACAAGATATGGGCAGACATCTCTACTATGTAATAACTGAAATACAGGATTATTATATACTTTTATTAATATATGTAATATATAGGGTATATGAACACAGACTTTCACATGACTCACCACTCTATCTCATATCACTGATACACTTGAATACATATATGTCAAAAAGATAAATAATCACCAATATGCATATTTCATGCTAAACCAGCAATCATCAGTTGATCCAGATTATCATTTCTACACATATATGCAATAAGCACTCAGATATATATTAAGATAGCCAGTCTTCATATTTTAATGGATAGGCTTCAATTCACTCCACACTCCAACTTTTCAACTGTCCATCCAATTTAAAATCTGATAATGGAATGCTCAAAGGCCACCCTGAAAAATAATAATAAAGATACTTGTCTCATATATAATGGAATTATAGCTGTACTTAAAAAAAGTTAAATAGAAGAACACTACATTGCAAAACTACTAATTATAATAAATTCTAAGAAATGTATAAAAACAGAATTAAAAAAAATTATTAAATGATTTTAAACATCAGCAACAAAAATTATATATTTTACTAAGCAAAATTAGTTTACAAACTTTCTAGATAAATTTTGAATTTTGAAATCTTCTTACTATTGGTGAATTTTTAAAGCAAGCTGTATTGTAAATGTAAAAAAGATATGTTCTGAACAAGTTAAAAAAATTACTGCTGTAAGTTTATTCTCATCAATAGAATCTGGTACCCAGTACTGAAAGCATTTGGCAAAATAGTGTTATTGTTTAATATTTTTTGAATATTTTTTTATTCTGGTTTATATTGAACTGAACCATATTAAAATATGTATAGTTCATGGGTGTTTGGCATTTGGTAATATTTTACAAGTCTAAAAGTAAAATTTAAAAATCATTCCAAAGATGCAATTTAGTTTTTTTTTAGTTAATATAATTTATTTTAGCTATGTACAATGAAAGTTATTTATGCGTTTAGTATAAGTTTTTTTAATTAAAGTTAAAAATGAAAAAACTCGAAATGCATATAGATTGTTAATCCAGATAAATAAAAAAAGGACAAAAGCAAGAACTTACAATCAAAGTTTTAATGTCAATTTAAAATGGCTAAAACAATTTATAATAAAAAAAACTTTATAACTAAAAAAGAAAAGTAAATGTACAAGATTATCAAATTGCATTATGATAACAAAAAAAAAGATAAGAATATATGCAAAGAAATCTAAAAAACTAACCCAAGGTTATAAAAGAGGCAGAAAACTTGCAAACAATGTCTTTTTGCTAAAGGTTTTGTGCATATGGGTGAAAGGACAGGGCCTAATTGTGTCTCTCTTGTTCTCTCAACTGTAATAAAAATCCAGGACCACTCTATGCTGAACTAAGTCTACATGTGGCAGTGGAAACTGAAGTGTTTGCAGACACCTTCTATCATCATAAAGAGGTCACTCCAAAAAGCTTTAGACTTCAGCCTTAAAATGGACCATGAACATGAAACTGTCATCAGAAAAAAAACAAAGTACATAAACTCTTCCATCCAAAAAAATCATGCATGATATAATATACAATAAACCTTCATATCTTACTAATATGCTACTATTATTTATACCCTAACTTATGTCTAATTATATGTTTGCAAACTAAATTTAACCATAAACTTTAACTGTGAATTTCAAACACCAGTAAAGAGACATTCATATTTTTCCATGGATTCTTAGAAGAAAATTGTAACAAGAACTTTTAATTATTTGTTGTATGTTATTATCTGGATGAGAATGTGTATTTTTTTTTCAGTTTTATTAATAATTTGCTGTTTAAATATTTTAATTGAGTGTAATAACATATTTAACATTATTATCAACTTTTCATTGTGCATGTTTAATTTTAGTTATTTAGATTTTATTATTAAGTTTAGAAAATTGTAGAAATTACCTTTACCAATATGCTTGTTTTATGGTTAAGCCCATGGAAAATTCCTAAAGAAAAATTTATACAAAAGATTAAAATGACAAAAAAAGGTGCATGATGCAATGAAAAGTAGCAAGAAAGCATATTTTTTAAAATATTGTGTTTTAGTTATTCAATGTGAATCTACAAGATTTGATGTGGTGGGAAATCAGTGAGTCTATGGACTCTGGCACTCTTGTAAATAAATTAAAAAACTGATTCTACCAGCAATAATAAAATATTAGGCTAACTAATCAGGAAATATAACTATTCCTTTTATAGTTTGATTAACTAGCACTTTGTAGTGTGCAATATAAGGCTTAAATGCAAATTGGAGAAACATTACAATATGTTCGCAGTACTTTACATATTTAAGAGTTTTTTATTATTTATTATAAAAAGGATTAAAGATTTGGCAATGGATATAAAATATTAATTTGAACAAATAGTTAAAGATTTTATAAATTTATCAATAATATTAGATATGAACAAAGGTGTAACTAAAACAGTTCAATTAATAATTTTTATTTGAAATGAAAATAAAACTTTTGTAATAGTAAATTGTTCCTTGTCTTAAAAAAACTTAAAACCTCTAAGTACAAGTAAAAATTTATTTTTTAATTTGTGAAAAGCAATAGACTACAACTGGTATGTTATATTGCTATAAAATTTCAATTGTCTTAATTTCATATTATTCTTTAAATTAAACAGATGTTCATCTCAGTATTTTTTAAGTCTGCCTATTTTGCAAAAACCAAATTAGTATGAATTTATCTCACATAGTTTTAATTTTAAACACACACTCTTTCGTTTTAGAAGTATTTCATACTGCTTGTAGTCTACACTTGGCTGTAAAAATTTTCATGTTCAAATGACAGGTTTTTTTGCTACTTATTTTAAAAAAATATGTTGTAATTAATGGCCATAATAATAAGTAAAAAATTTATTTTAATCATGAAAAGGTGATCAACTAATTATAAAAAATTCTGGTAACTGAATCCAGTTAAACAAAAGTAATTTTATTTTAATTTCTGGCTATATTTATACATAATTTATCAGAAATAATGCTTTTAAAAATTCTAATATGAAACAATAGCTAATATATTATAATAGTAATGGGGAATTCTTCTAATTCAAAAATCGTCCACTTTCCGCTACCTCAAGCAGAGAGAAATACGGAAATAAACGAATCGATTTCCGTACCTGACCGAATCTGTCAGCTATATGGATATAGCTTCCAGACTATTTTTCCCGATCAGCTTTCTCCCGACTGCTGTAAGATATTACTGTTACAGCGCTTGGCTAATTTATAAATTTTACGGGCTAAAACACTGCACCATCAACGTTTCACGTGCTAATTTAATAACTAAAAAAAGAATATCAACATGAATAATAGTTTACCCCTCCCCTCTCTAATGTTAAACTATTTTTTGGAGTGGCGAAGAACGAGGCGAGACAGATTTAGATAAATTAATACATTTTTTAATAATAAAAATAATTAGGTTTGATAAAAAAGACATAAGAAATATTAACATAAAATTAAACATATTATATTTTTGATAGTGCTATAAGGAATAAATATTTGAAATTCTAATAATAAATGAATACTTAAAATAACTAATTGAAATTCTTATAAATGCTTTCACATTTATAATCGTTAGACTCACTGTCTATCATAAGAGAATGTCATTATCACTCAGGAAAGGCATTTGGCCATTGTCTATTGAATTTAAGTGCACTTATGACGATTTATAAAATAATATTCAAGTTACCTAGGGTTTAGTCTTTGAGTTCCTTCCGATGTGGTCGACCATCACGTGGATTTTCTCCACTTCTTTAGGAGGGATGGTCGCCTATCATATTTGGCGGTGTGTAGCTTCTTGGTTATTCAGGCACGGAGGACGAGGCATCACAAGCAGGGCAACTACAGGAATCCACAGGCAGGCGTTACTACAGCAGTTGTTACATTATTGCAGAACCATTGGTACAGACGGTCCGGATCGACCAGCGATCATGAAGGCCTTAGCCAGCCATAGTATGTGAGGCACCGATAGTAGATGTCATATTGGCTAGTTATATCGATTGATTCTTGGAGCCGCAAAATTTCACCTTCTCGACTCGAAATCTCAAGCTCTAATCTCTGCTACAATCTCTCTAGCTTTCCACTTAACTTCCTTTTTAATTAAAACATTCCAATGGTCCTTTGTCCTTCGGATTCTTTGTTTCCACTTGTTGTTGACACCTTCCATGCTATGCCTTCGGCCATATTTAAACTTATTTTATATGATTTTATAGCACTATTTACATTTTACTTATTTCTTTATTTTCTTTAATTAATTACACAAATTTTAGTATATGTTTTTTTTTCTTTTCTCATTTAAATTTCGACGATCATTTATTTTTTATTTAAACTCATGCTTTAACTATACTCCATAAAACCCACATTTCGTTTATCGTCAAAGGTGTACTTTGAAACATAGATTCTTATCTTTTTGAACATATTAAATTTCTAGGTTTTTTTTCTTTCCACGCTACCGAAGTTTTTCCTTTAAACTTTATTTTCCCCAAAATCATATTTACTACATGTTTTCTTTATGTTTCTTTTCTGCTTTAATTTTTCTAGCTTATGCTTTTAATATTATAATTTAATATTTTACTTTTCTCGAAATTCAGACTTTGAATAGCAAAAGATAACGATCTTGGTAACTCTAGTTCCCTCTCTTTTCCTTTGTTTTATTAATTTTCAACATTTCTTGATTTTGTTAACTTTTAAGCTCACTTTTTCTTTCTTTATTTATTTATTTATTTCCAACCCGAACATTTCTAAGTTTTGTATGTTTTACATATACATGTGTGACCACAGTATGTGCGATCATCACATTACACCGTTCCCCCCTTTAAAATTTTTTTTTTCCGACAAAAAAAAAATTTTAACCTTATGCATCGAAAGCTATATGCTCCCAACTATTGTTCAAACTCTTTCTTTTTTTTTCATTGCTACTATGATGTAGAGATGAGGTTAATCAATAGAGAGGCGACCAGGTAAATTATCCCTTCCTTTGCTGAACCAAGCAGTATAGCCAAACCAATTTAATCCTGACATTGCCATGCATGCGTTTCATTTCTGCCACTACTCGTATCTACAGGTTCGAATCCACAGGATATCTCTGTGATCCGATTAAACCTGTTCATACATCGCATTTCTGCAATAAGGAACCTCTAAGTGCCAACTCTGGCCACTATTATCGAGGTGGGTTGGGAGGCTGGCATCTTTTCATCCAGCTCATCCATGAGCCCAGTATATTTCTGAAAGCTCTATATTCATATAAAGGGTTCTTTCCCCATAGATTGGTCTCTGGACCATTGACTCACGATATATGTGCTTAATACCTAACTGGAAATATTAATCCAGTGAGTCATTGAGAATGGGATCTCTGTCCCTGGGTTCTCTGTGATAAGATCTGGTGCACCACAGAACACACATGCATGACAATGAAGAAGGCAAAACCAAATACTGCAACAGGATCAAGCTACAAATATCTGACCCTACATTCCATCAACCTCAATCTATGACCCCATCCTACTAATTAATTTATCCTTTATCATTTTCCTAAAGTCCCTCATACTGTCTAGCCATTTATTGGCTCATCATTTCTTTATGTCATTAGCTTCCATATTCCTATCCATTCTCCATGATTCGAGGTCCATTTCCATTTCCGAATTTGTCATCATCTAATTCTTTCTTTATTTGGGACCGCTCTTACGTTTTATCTGGCGGTTGTCTTCCTCGATTTACATCACCTCTGCCTCCTCTGGGATGCGGATGTTTATCCCTAAGTTCCTGGCCCTCTGTCCATTTGTATGGCCACTTCCATTCAATCTTACATCTACATCGTCTATCTTCCGGCCCTCTTGGGTTCCACTCCCTAGAATGTCCTCGGTTTTCTGTCCAATGTTCTTCCCCAGGATCCCAGTCATTTCTTATAACAGGTAGTTCTTTTATATTGGCATTAAGGCTGCTATTGGCTGCACTCTTTACACATTCTTCCACTCTTGTGTTTAACCTGGCTAGTACCTTTGCCACTTGACCTAAACTCTCCTGCCCGCTCATCATCACCTTTTGACTATTATCTCTCACTACCTCCATCTCTTCATCTACCGGTCTTATCTCCCTTTCTGGCTGTCCTATATCCCTTTCCCAATCCAATTCTGCTAATTCTCTAACTTTATCCTCAACTGTTTCAGATTTTGCATATCCACATGGCCCTATACTACTTTGTTCCTCCATCTCCATCTCTGGGTGAAGTCCAGCCCATGTATCATTAGGCTTTGATTGCTGGATGATCTCATTTTTTACTTCTTCCTTGAATGCCGCCATTCTTTTCTGGCTATCGATTTCGACCTTAGTCATCCATTCTGCAATCCTTCTCTCATGTCTGTCCATGTATTCTTCCATGAATTGCTGTTGATCGACCCTCATCTGCCTCAGCATATCCATGATATCACTCTTGCTTATTTTACCAGGTACTTTCAGCTCTTTATCTTCACTCCCTTCTCTCACTTCCCTTTCTTGAAAATCCATTTTAGCTTGGGATCTCGTATTCATGAATAATAATTTTATTTAACCCTTAATCTATGTTTTTTCTAATATGGTTTACTAACTCTTCTGGCTATATTTATATAAAGAAATTTTTTCTATTGACTCTCTGTTTTCCTTTTTTTTACTTTGCTCAACGATTTAATATTTGTGATTTATTCAGTTAGCAGTTAGATCACTAGCCAACCCAAACATCTGTACTCCGGTTCCTATTCTTGTCTGCCTGCCCTAGACTTGCCCAACTGTCTGTCCACCTTGATGATTGTCCTCGATTTTCCCTGCTCATATACCTCTGATTCACTATAATTAATTCAATGATGCCTGTTTACATTCTTTCAACTTTAATTCATTACTTATACTTATTTCTATTTGTTGACGATATATCTAAATAAAATTCATTTAACTGTGTTTCCAGACGCATGCACCTATGACACATATATTTTAATATTTCATTATAAACTTCAATTATTTTACGGTCGTTTTAAAACAAAGTCACACATACATTTTCTTCACTGGGATAATCTCTTTCGTTACATATAAAACGTTTTTGTAAATTATATTCCTTTCACTACCTTGAAATCATACGTACATATTTCTTCAACTTAACCAATACATTCGAATATTTTCATTAACCATTATAAATATTTTATTTCGGCTTGACTGAGACACAATATTTAGAATCATACATATATATTTTTTCAATTCACCGGTGATACGTGGCTATTTTAGAATCTCTCATTTATGATTTAAATCTTACTAAACTGTTTTATTTCTTTTAATTTAACTACTTTATATTTTTTTTTTCGGTACACAAACATCACGATAATCTATATTTTTGATCGCTATAATTATAGCTGAATACGCTTCATTATTTTCCTATGGGACTATACACATTTATTTTTCTAACTTTAACTTACTGGAATATACGACTATTTAATAACATTTATACTTCTTCACCATCAATTAGTTGCGCGACTATTATTTCTTTTATTACTTAGCATTAAAATTTTATACAACTTTGTGTTATTCTTCTTTTTCTTCAAAACGATTCATATTATATGGCGGTAATCATTTGACATTATAATTTCTTTGTTCGTTATACTTGTTTAATTATTGCTTGAGATTATCTTTCACTATTCACTTCAATAACTTTCATACTACTAAAAAAATTTTTCCCCCTCGCTACTCTTTGTACACATTTGACGTGAAATGCTCGTATGGAGTACCATAAAAAAAAAAAAAAAACTTATCCCCTTCGTCTTCGCTTTCACCACTTTAACTTGCAACACTAAATTTATATGTTTGAATCCACATATATTAAACAATTTTTTATTTTAGAAAAATTTTATTACATTATAACTTATTTAACACGTGATTATTAAATGTGCAGAAGTTTCAAATCCCGGACTGGGCCCCCAAAATATGTAACGGGCACGGGACGATCAAAAGCTCCAACTTCCCTTTCACTTAAAACATGTAATGGGGAATTCTTCTAATTCAAAAATCATCCACTTTCCGCTACCTCAAGCAGAGAGAAATACGGAAATAAACGAATCGATTTCTGTACCTGACCGAATCTGTCAGCTATACGGATATGGCTTCCAGACTATTTTTCCCGATCAGCTTTCTCCCGACTGCTGTAAGATATTACTGTTACAGCGCTTGGCTAATTTATAAATTTTACGGGCTAAAACACTGCACCATCAACGTTTCACGTGTTAATTTAATAACTAAAAAAGGAATACCAACATGAATAATAGTTTACCCCCTCCCCTCTCTAATGTTAAACTATTTTTGGAGTGGCGAAGAACGAGGCAAGACAGATTTAGATAAATTAATACATTTTTTAATAATAAAAATAATTAGGTTTGATAAAAAAAAAGACATAAGAAATATTAACATAAAATTAAACATATTATATTTTTGATAGTGCTATAAGGAATAAATATTTGAAATTCTAACAATAAATGAATACTTAAAATAACTAATTGAAATTCTTATAAATGCTTTCACATTTATAATCGTTAGACTCACTGTCTATCATAAGAGAATGTCATTATCATTCAGGAAAGGCATTTGGCCATTGTCTATTGAATTTAAGTGCACTTATGACGATTTATAAAATAATATTCAAGTTACCTAGGGTTTAGTCTTTAAGTTCCTTCCGATGTGGTCGACCATCACATGGATTTTCTCCACTTCTTTAGGAGGGACAGTCGCCTATTATATTTGGCGGTGTGTAGCTTCTTGGTTATTCAGGCACGGAGAACGAGGCATCACAAGCAGGGCAACTACAGGAATCCACAGGCAGGCGTTACTACAGCAGTTGTTACATTATTGCAGAACCATTGGTACAGACGGTCCGGATCGACCAGCGATCATGAAGGCCTTAGCCAGCCATAGTATGTGAGGCACTGATAGTAGATGTCATATTGGATAGTTATATCGATTGATTCTTGGAGCCACAAAATTTCACCTTCTCGACTCGAAGTCTCAAGCTCTAATCTCTCCTACAATCTCTCTAGCTTTCCACCTAACCTCCTTTTTAATTAAAACATTCCAATGGTCCTTTGTTCTTCGGATTCTTTGTTTTCACTTGTTGTTGACACCTTCCATGCTATGCCTTCGGCCATATTTAAACTTATTTTATATGATTTTATAGCACTATTTACATTTTACTTATTTCTTTATTTTCTTTAATTAATTACACAAATTTTAGTATATTTTTTTTTTCTCATTTAAATGTCGACGATCATTTATTTTTTATTTAAACTCATGCTTTAACTATACTCCATAAAACCCACATTTCGTTTATCGTCAAAGGTGTACTTTGAAACATAGATTCTTATCTTTTTGAACATATTAAATTTCTAGGTTTTTTTTTCTTTCCACGCTACAAAGTTTTTCCTTTAAACTTTATTTTCCCCAAAATCATATTTACTACATGTTTTCTTTATGTTTCTTTTCTGCTTTAATTTTTCTAGCTTATGCTTTTAATATTATAATTTAACATTTTACTTTTCTCGAAATTCAGACTTTGAATAGCAAAAGATAACGATCTTGGTAACTCTAGTTCCCTCTCTTTTCCTTTGTTTTATTAATTTTCAACATTTCTTGATTTTGTTAACTTTTAAGCTCATTTTTCTTTCTTTATTTATTTATTTCTTTCCAACCCGGACATTTCTAAGTTTTGTATGTTT